>JANIPM010000006.1:60644476-60655825 GCA_027478405.1 Erythroxylum cassinoides
ATGGGGGTGAACTGACCTTGAGAGTAGGTGATGAGCAAGTATCCTTCACAATATCTAAGAATGAAAAAAGTTCTCTCCAACCTATGAATGTCATTAAGTGAACCAAAAATTGTAGAGAAATAAAGAATATTGATGATCGCAAGGGCTCACCTAAAAAGGAAAGATCTCGAAGGAAAAAGCGTAGAACGAATCGGAAAAAAAAAGTGGTAATATGCATAATCCGATGGCTCGCCAACACTTTATGAGCTCTATGACTGCACCACCATTGACGGACTCTTTTAGACCACCATAAGGTAAAATTTCATGTTGAGCTACTGACGGTAAAAGAAGCATTGCATGGCAGGCAACCTACGATTTTTTATTGCTTGTTATTTCATCTTTGGTGTTATGTAGTTTTTAATTCTGTTGTTTGTGTGTTTCGATTCCAATAAATATCTTAAAAAGAATGAGGATCATTTGGAAAAGGGATAATATGGAAGGTAAGCACAATAAGGTAATGATGCAAATAGGAAGTTAAGGAAGGATAAAAAAAGTGGAAGGAAGAAACGACAAAAAAATCGAAGAATTGAAGAAATTGTTTTTTACAGGTCATAAGGGTAGAAGAGGTATACGCATTTTTCACTAAAATTTTTCTAATTTACCTAAACCCTTCCTAACCTATATATTTACATTCCACCTCATTTTTCTTACATGTTTCATTTTCACACACACCTCTAAACTCAAAACCTCACTATCCTCTCGCGTCTCTCTAACCATCCTTAAGTTTTCAATTCTCTCCAATTTCTTCACGACTCTTGAACCAATGGGGCTGCGAATTAAGTAGATGGTCAAACATGCACAACTGAAAGGAAAAGTCCAAGTGTCAGGGCATAGATAATGGAACCAGGTAGAGGATTACAAAGCACCTTTTCCAATTTACTTGGAAGCGGAAGGTAACTGTTTTCATACTCTTAGTTCTAAAGACATTATAGTGCTGAGATACTTTGATTTGATATTTTAGAAAGATTAGGTTTGAGAGAGAAAGTGGAAAACCTAGCTAGTAGAATTCAATTGGATTAATTCTTGCATTTCTCATTTGTTATTTATGAAGAACTCGCTGTTGAACTTTTTACCACCATCCACTTTGACCCTAGTCACCCTAAGAAATTATGGTTTCAGTTGCGGGGTCAACTGTATGTGCTCAATTATGAAATATTATGTGAGATTGGTGGATTCCCATAATTGACTATTATAAATCAACATGATGAATTTAGTGCCAAGAGATATTGGGCATAACTAACTGGGTTGAATGACTTCAATACCAATAATGCCTACAACAATATTATCAGGAGTCATGAACATTGTCTATAAAACAAATTCATATGTCAACTTGGGTTTGACAAGAGCAAAAGTAACAAATGTTCAGTTAAAGAAATTTTCATTTTGTGGTGTATGGATCACAACATCCAGGTATGTACCTCAATCCATATCTTTAACACTCTTATTGTCACTTCAAAAAAGAGAAGTAATAAGCTTGGCATGAGTTACTTGGTTGCAACTATTGCTGCTTATTATAGTGTCAATTGTTAAGGGCTAACTGTTTGTCTCCCTGAGTTCTTTAATACGCATCACTTAGCTAGAGCTGAGATTTTGGAGGCCATGGTATTGGACTCTGAGATGTTAACTATAAATCTCAGGTTAGAAATGGGATAGGAAAAGTTAGTTTCAGTTCGGCACTACGACAACAATGAGTGGAGGAGTCCATAAGTGAAGAATCTAAAGAGGAAGAAGAAGAAGCTAGTTAGGAGAAGGTACTCACTGCACTCTCAGACACTAACAAATCACTTGCAGAAAATGCAAGGAGGATGAAAGAGATGGTCAAAGAATAAAAACACTAGAGCTGAGACATCCGACACATTCACAGATACTTCGAGGCTCAAGGTGTTCAACTACCACCTCCATCACCATGATAGTTTTATGTTCTAACCCTTTATCTTTTAAATTATATCTTTATGTTTCATTTTATTTTATGTTATTATCACCTTTTGTGTTGTTGATTGCTCTTCTCACATTGAGATAATGTGTTGTCAAGTGTGAGGAAGGATGTGTGTCGTATGCTTTTATTTTGAATGTAAATTTTGTATACAGTATGTTAGTTTGTTTTAGGGTGCATAATGTGATCTGTGTGAATATGTTAATAACTAAGACTTAACATAGTCGATTTAACTTTGAGCATAGTCTTTTAGGTTGTGAAGATTTATTATCTTATGAAATTAGTGACCTAGGTTACTTTGGTTAAATATCCATTTTAATTAGGATATGATCTTAGTTTACTCACCCTAGGAATTTGTTATATTCATTTATAATTTTAGGCCAATCGTTAGTATCTTTTCATGAAAATTAATAGTTAAAGAATGAGGAAGGCAATAATAATAAAAAATTGTAAATCATAAGCAAATAACTATTCCACTGGCTTTCGGGTTATGAATAGAGCTAGCAACCAATTGAGAATGTGATGTAGCTGAGTAACTGAGGGACATTCATTACAAATGGTTGTCTTCACGTCAAAAGGCTATAATGACATTCCAAACAAGTCACATAATAAAAACATGACCTAGCTGAGTAATCGGATCAACATTCATCACAAATGTTTGACTTCGTGTAAAAAAGCTAGGTTCTTATTAATCAAAATCAATAAAAATAGTGTTTTATCTAATAAGCCTACTAATCTTTGTGAATAGCTTGAATTTTCATGGAAACTTATTTAAAGATAGTTACAATTTTGATTGACCGAATAATTATCAATGTGTGTGTGCAAGTGATAGGGTCGAATAAACTTAACATTAAGGTCTTGATTAGTATGTATATTTAATTCGAAGTACTTAGACACAGGTTTCACAAGTTAGTAAGTTAGAAAGACTTAAAAGATATTGTTTGTAGTTAAATTTGTTTCGTTAAGTTTAATTACATTGCCTCGTTATTGCATATGTGTGCATGTAGTGTTTTGGTTTTGTTGTTTGTGATGCTGTTTTTCTTGAGGACAAGAAAAAGTTTAAGTATGGGGATGTTGATAGTTATAAATTGTATAATGTTCTAGTAGGTAGTTAAGATGTTTTAGTGGTTAAATTTAATGTTTAGGGCATATTTGGGTTAGGATTTTGTTATTTAGTTAATATTTGTGTTTTGTAGGTTAAAGCATGGGTTTGAGTTCAATTTTATGTGTTTAAGGTGCCTTGATATGTTTGCTAGTATTTCAAAGCAATTATCGAAGAATGGAGGAGTTTCGGAGGAGGCCTGGACTAAAATAGAGGGCTATGATCGTGGCCAATGTGTCACGATTGTGACAGAAGCATGAAAGAAGGGCCACGATCGTGGCCAGTCTACCATCATCATGACAGAAAGCCAAATAGGGGGCCACGATCGTGGCCTGCACACAGACAGACGCAAACAACCTTCCGATTTTAAGTTTTCGAGGGACTTTTTCCCAAAAAAGACCCCAAGATTACCCTAAATGGCAAAGAGTATAAAAGGCATAATGAGGTAACCCTAAAGGAGTTTTACATTCTGCCACATTTAGGAGACTCCAAGAGAGAAAAGGAAGAAGAGAGAAGAGGAAAAGGATGAGAGAGGAAGCAGGTCTTTAAAGCTGCTACCTTTCTTAAGTCATCCAATCCCTTCCAAGTGATCGTTTCTTTTCATCTTGTATTCTTTGCTTTAAATGTTAAGATAAATATGAGATTGATGATTATGGGTTTTAGATTGTTAATGATGTTCTAACTTTTCTTTAAGGATTTTGAGTTTATTCAATGTTAATCTAGTTATCTTTTGTGTTGATTGATTGGGTGTTGTAATTAATTGTGCTATTTGCATGTTTAAGTAATAAACGAAGAGGGTGAATTGAATAAAAAAGGTTAAGTTGGATTAATGAGAGTTAGGTGATTCAATAAACCATGCGATTAATCAAATCAATAATTTGCATGAAGAAAAATCCAGTACAAAGACCCGGTTTTTTATTAGAACACTTAAAAACTAATTAGGTTGTGAACTGATCATTAATTGAGAGATTACATTTTCAGTTACTCGATTTAATTAGGGCTTAGTGATTATAACGCAAGAGAGCATAATCCACCACTTGATAGTCTAAAACTGACAATATTTTAACACATAAGTTACTAGATTAGCATTGACGATAGGATAAATCCCTTTCTTCAAAATTGGTTAATTCTCTTGGTATTCTCAATTATGACTTTTGTGTTGCTCAACTTAATTTTGTTTCACGTTATTTTTACAAGTTAAATTCTAACTATCATATTCTTATGTTTACTTTTTTTATTTATTTTTATTTTCATTTGTTAATTCTTCTAAGCCTTAGAGAACTTAGGATTAGATTAATTCACACCTCCTCGTGGGATTGACCCTTCTTTTACTACAATTCATGACTCGTGCACTTGCGATAGTTGAGGGTTTTAATTAGATTAAAACTTAGCATTTTGCAATCAATGGTAAGATGGATAATTACCTCTGTTAATAGTGACCTGCAATCTAATATAACATATATGGATAGTGTGTGTAAATTGTGGGATGATTTGAAAATTAGATTTGAAGTTAGAGATGCAATGTGTATGCATGAGTTGAAAGAGGCCATAGGAAATTGCAAACAAACTAGTCAAACTGTAACTAGTTATTTCATTTGAAAGCTTTATGGGATGAGTATGATGGTTTTCATAACATACCTTAGTGTACTTATGGGGGCTGTTCTTGTAACTTGGAGAAACAATATTTGGCGAAGGTTAAAATTAAAAAAACTCATGAATTTTTGTTGGGAATAAATGGAGTCATGTTTAGGAGCCTTCTAACAAATATCTTGAGCATGGAATTCTTTATGTTATTTGTACCAATAACTGGTTTATGGATGAGCGCTCTTGGAGTAGTTGGTCTGGCTCCCCCTCCCATCTCTTAGCAAGACATATCAAATGGTGATTAAGGAGGAACGACATAAGAATATAAGTTGGGTCCCAAAAGAAAGGGCTGAAGCCGTGGCCTTTACTGTGCACAGAGGACGAGGCTGCATTGGTTCTGTGATGGGGGAAATAAGGAGAAGGTGAGTTGTACCTACTGTAAAAATGATGGTCATGATGTGTCGAGTTGCTTTAAATTCACAAGCAAATACCCAGGCTGGTGGTTCAATAATGGGCGTGGTAGAGGTCGTAGAAACAAAACTGGTGGGCAAGGCTGAGGATAAGGAGGTTCGAGCCCACAGGGCACTATGACTAACATTATCGAGTTTGTAGAGTAGTCATAGAGAGTTTGTTGCATTACCAATGCCAACACCCATGCTCACCCAAGTCTAGTAGAAAACGTTCCATGCTATGATCAACCAAAGTAAGCAATCCTCTGACCCCATAAAATTGGCAGGTATGAACACTTTCGAAGACTAGCTTCTTCATATAAGAGCTTCTTCTCATATTATTGGCTCTAAATCTTGTTTGTATAACTTGACTAAATTGTCAGCTTGGCCTGTCACTATACTGAATGGTAAAACTACAAACGCTACCCATATTGGTAATGTGAATTTGGGTGATGATGTTTGGTTGGACAATATGCTTTAGATGCTAAGCCTTACTTGTAACTTGATTTCAGTGGGTAGACTCATTGATCTTTTGAATTATTTTTTCATATTTAATAACAAGTTTTTCTTAATATAAGACCACACTTCTAGGACACTAATTAAAGCCAGTGAGCTACAGCGTGGGTCTATTATTTTAATGGTGCAACAAGTGCATCAGATTACGGGAGTGGATCCATTTAAGTTGTGGCACAAGCATATGGACCATCCTTCTTTTAAAATAATTCATCTGCTCTTAGATTTAGTTGATTGTGCTGGTAGTCATAAACTCAATAAATTTTGTGATGCTTGTATATAGGCAAAACAAACAAGAGATGCTTTTCTTATGAGTACTAGTCGTGCTTTTGAACCTTTTGAGTTGGTGCATTGTGATGTTTGGGGTGTGTATAAAATTCCCTCTTCTTATGGTGATCATTATTTTTAACTGTTGTGGATGATTTTTCTCGAGATGTGTGGATTTATTTGACGGCTGAAAAAAGTGAGGTTCCCTATGTTATTAAAATTTTTATGCAATGACCTAAACACAGTTTGATGAAAGAGTGAAAATTATTAGAAGTGACAATGAGACCAAATTTAAGCCACTGGGAGCATTCTTTATTGAATATGGGATTTTATTTCAAACCTCTTTTGTTGATACTCTACAACAAAATGGGCGGGTTGAAAGGAAACACAGGGACATACTAGATGTAGCTCGAGCTTTATGTTTTTAAGTACACCCTCGTCTTGAATTTTGATGTGAGTGCATTCTTACAATTGGCTATCTAATTAATCAAACTCCATCTACTTTGAATCAAGGAAATAGTCCTTATGAAATGTGCATGACATACCACCTTTCCTATAATTATATTTAAGTTTTTGGGTGCTTCTATTATGTTCATTACCGAGATTAAACTCAAGAAAAATTTGGTACTCATAGTCACAAATGTGTCTTTTTGGGTTACTTACATACACAAAAAGGTTGGAAGGTGTTTGATCTCAAAAGTGAACAACATTTTGTCTCGTGTGATGTTCGCTTTGATGAGGCATGTTTTCCCTTTAAGCAACTAGCGTCTCCTTTCTCTTCCACTTCTTAGCCTACTACAGGCCTTTCACCTGACCTCCTACATCGCTATATGGATATTGATTAAGGAGGTAGTCTTATAGAGTCCATGGAGTGTGCTTCCACTCAACCCCATATGCTCTTTCTGATCCAAACTCACATGTTGTAGCTCCAGACATCATTCAAGCTGACACCACTGCCTTTGAAGGCTTCCCCATGGAAACATCAGATACTTCTCCCAGTACACCTTCTTTGGCTACCACTGACTCCTCTGAGGTATATGGCCATCCACTTGCTCGATTATATTTGCACCAATGTTGTCTAAGTCGACCCCCTTGTTTCTGCCTCTTCATTAGCGAACTTAGGTATCTTGTATCCGCTTGCTTGTTATGTAAATTATGATAATTTTTCTACTCCACATCAGGCCTTCCTTGTAGTCATTTTCGCCGATGTTGAGCCTAAGACGTATTATGAAGCTGTTTGTGACCCTCGTTGGCGTGAGGCAATGCGCAAACAAATTGAAGGTCTTAAATAAAGTGGCACATGGACTGTTGAGGATTTTCCCCTTGGTAAGAGCACCACCAATTGCAAATGAGTCTACAAAATTAAGTATCGTTCTAATGGTACAATAGAAAGACATAAAGCCCACTTGGTCATTTGTGGTATCATCAGATTGAGGGTATTGACTATACTGAAACTTTTGCTCCTATAGTTAAGATGATGACAGTTCGCATTGTTCTTATTGTTACTATCACTCGTCGTTGGGAATTACATCAAATGGATGTAAAGAATGTCTTTCTTCATGGTGACCTGGCTGAAGAAGTTTATATGCACTTGTCTCCCAATTTTTCATCTTTGCATTCTAGAAAATTTTGTAGATTTCGTCAATCATTTTATGTCTTACATTAGGCTCCTCAATATTGGTTAGCCAAGCTCACCACTGCTCTCAAGCGCCATGGGTTCACTCAGTTCCATGCTAACTATTCCCTCTTCACCTTGCATAAGGGTTCTGACTCTCTCTGTGTTCTTATCTATGTTGATGATCTTATCATTATAGGGAAACATTCAAACTCCATCCAACATCCTAAGTCCTATCTCAATGGTTGTTTTCCTATTAAGGATATTAGCCGATTGAAATATTTTCTTGATCTTGAAGTGGCTTGCAATCCTTAAGGTATATTCCTTTGTCAACCAAAATATATGTTTGATATTCTTTCCGAGGCTAGCCTAATTACTGCCAAACTAGCTTTTTTTATAGAACAAAATCATCAGCTTGCTTTAATCGAAGGTCCTTTCTTATCTGACCTTGAGCCCTATCGGTGTCTCATTGGTAGCATGATTTATTTAATCATCACACGACCCGAGCTTAGTTATTTTGTTCATATTTAGGCTCAATTTATTCAACAACCATGGACTAATCACTAGGAGACTGCTCTTCGAGTTGTTTGCTACTTAAAAGGGAACTTAGGACAAGCGATTCTCCTGTGCATTAATTATGATTTACAGTTATATGATTATTGTGATTATGATAATTCTCTCACTGGTTATTTTGTTCAACTTGAATACCATTTTATGGCCACTGTTACTTGCAAACTTATCTAGCTCTAAAGCTTGCTTCTCTCTCTTGATATTCATCATTCTTGGCCCATGCGATTATTTTGCGACAACAAAGATGCTCTTCATATTGCCTTTAATCCTATCTTTCATGATCGTACCAAATATATAGAGATTGACTGTTATTTTCTATGAGATCATATTTAGGCTAGCATTATTTTTACTTCGCACATTCATTCCACTCACCAGCTTGCTGATATCTTCATCAGGGCCTTTGGGGCTCAACAATTCACTTCAGTGCTTTCTAAGTTGGGCATCTGTAATCTGCATGCCCCAACTTGAGGGAGAGTATTAGGCTATGTATATATGTATATCTATGTGTATCTCTTATATATATATCTTTTTGTTTGTATATAGTTAGATTAAGATATCCTAGGAGATTATTAAGGTGATAATTTCCTTCTTATTTACAAACACTTTGTTGTATATAACTTATATTCCTATGTTAATAAAGGCAGACATATTAGCCCTTAATTCTTGTCAGGGTATTTAGGTATATTCTTCAACGATAATCTCCTTTGTTCTTCTCAAATATTTTTAGCATAATGTCTAGTGTCTAAATATTGTGCAATAATCTTCTTGTAGAGGAAATTGTCTCCTATATGGTGTTAGTCTTGAATGGGAGGTCTTTTTTGTAGAGCCAGTATTCTTCACTTTGAGATAATATCTCTTTCCTCGCCAAAACAACTAATACTGTTTGATCTCGAATAGTATTTGCATAAGCTTTATGTCTCAAGTTCTATCTAAGTGCTCCAGGCCTAGGCATGTAGGCAAAGGAAACTAAGACTTGAATGTAAGAAAAACTTGAGTAAAAAAATATTGTCCTCTTAAGTAATAATTCCATTATGAAAAGAAGCTCCATCAAGTCAAACACAACCCATAGTTTACTTAGGCCTAGCCAAGTCTAGCCAATCATATTGCAATAATTTTTTGCATTAGTAGAAGGTAATAAAAATTAAATGAAAATGAAATTAAATTTAGAAAAATATTTAAAAAAATTCAGTGCTTGCATCTGTTTTTGCCGAGGTAAATGGCAGAAGATACTGAAAGACCTTTAAGGAATTTCTTGTATAATGTCATACTTCAAAGTGCTTTGGAGCCAAGGTTGCTTAGAGTGATATATACAATCTAAGAACTCAGGTGGATTAGGATTTTGGACTCTGCTTAACATTTTAAGCTTAAGGGAAGTGTTCAACTAGTAAGTAAAAATTTTGATTAGTGATGGCAAAGGATCTTACCTTTGGTTTGACAATTTAAGTATACTTGGACCTCTGTACATGATCCTTAGGATATTCCGCTTAAGAAACATGCTCAAGTTAAATGACATTGTTAGTAAGTTAATTAGAGGTAATGAATGGAACTTAAAAATTAAAGGATTTGAATGTAGTTAACAAGGACTTCCATTCTACAGCTCGCAGTAAAGGTGGAAGATAGAATCATATGGACTAGGAACTCTTTAAGCAAGTTATCAAATAAATTAGCACATAAACTATTCCTCGAACCATAACTTACAGTTAGTTGGAAAATAGTATGGTTCAAAGACTTCACCCTCAAATCAACTTTTATTTTGTGACTAGCTATACAAAACATGTTGGGTACTAAAGATGATTTTTTTTCAGTTATGAATGCTCCAGGAGACTATGGTTAAGCATTTCACATGCCTATAACTTTCACAGGGGATCTATTGACTAGAGTACAATAATTCTTAACATTCCCTATGCTTCAAACCCTAGGGATGATCTCATCCAACTCAAGACAACTTTAAGCATTAGTATTTATGAGGTACGGTAAAAGATGAATCAATATGGTTTTAAGCAAAAGGAAACAAATCCACATAGTTTTAGAAGGAACATATTAACAAAGATCAGGGAGAACATTCTTCTTTATATAAGATTGCTTATTCCTCACTTATTTTTACACAATTTACAACTCTTATACAAAAATGGTTCTCACCATTGTTATGTTTGATCCTTAAGCTTTACTTTGTACCTTGTAATTATTCTTTGTTAGGCTTAGCCTCACACTCTTAAAATGAATTATTTTTATTTTTAAAACAATTACAATCTTATTAATACTTCAAGCTTATTTATAATAATTAGGTGAAACTTATATAAAAGGTACATTGAATTATAAATATTGAAAATTTAAAGAGGTTCTCTAGGAAACACAAACGGTCTTATAAGAAATGTAAAAAATCATTTTTGGAACATAAAGTATAATTCCTAAAAATTGCAAATTAGTTTAGTCTTTCAATATTCCCTCTTAATTTGTGATTTTTGGATGGTCCTAAAAGTTATCAAGCTTGTTTTTGCTTACAGCTTTTGTAAGAATATCAATTGGCTAGTTTGAAGTGCAAGAATATCAACTGGCTAGTTTGAAGTGCTAGCATATTCCTTCTAGACTTTATTTTTACTTACAAATCATAAATAAAGTGATGTTGCAATTAAACGTGTTAAAAATGTAAGACCTAGTATTTATAATAAAAATCAATGGTCCAATTAGGCTTGTAAAGACTTTTAGGTTTGCATTATTTGTCCAACCCTTTTTTAACAAAAAATTGTATTATATCAAATCCCAATATGGGTATAAAGTCAAATTTCAAGCACAATACAATATTCCAAACCTTTACCTAGGAGTATCTCTAAACCATATCTAGTAAGAAATTGAGGTATGAAGTACAACAAAAGCATACATCAAACACAAAAATTACTAGATACGTATTCTATATCTGCTCTTTTTAAACTCGTATTGTTGTTATTAACGAAAGAGCCCTAAGATTGAATGGGAACTAGTAGAGATAAATTAAAGCCATGAGTTCTATAGTTTAAAGATTCCAATTAAAGATCAGTGCTTGAGTGATATGTAAGGTAGTGATTCTTTTAGTAATATCTCTATTATCCACTAGAGAGTGTGCCTCTTGAAGCAATTAGAGTCAATAAAGTTATTGAAGAAAAGTTTCTTATTCCTTTTGCATATAGTTTTTATTGATTTGGAGAAGGCATATGACAGGATCTCTAGAGACCTCTTATGGAGATGTTTGGAGGCCAAGGGCATTCCTATCACCTATATTAAAGTAATTAGGGATATGTAT
>JANIPM010000006.1:60655925-60668039 GCA_027478405.1 Erythroxylum cassinoides
TACTGAAATCGAGTGCCGTAGCATACCTTTCTCGTGTGGCGCAGACTCGGATATCACCCACGATATCGGGTTCGGGTTCTGCGGGATTGGGGTGCTACAAAATGGTTCTAAATAACTTGGTATCATGTTTGTTCCTTAGCTTAAGTTATGTAGCCCAATCAATTATTTATCCCTAATTATTATAGCTACAATAAATGTTATAGAGTTAAAGATTTGATCGCTAGGTGTTTACAACAAAAGAGTAGCTAAAAGATAGATGATCAAAACTTTCAAGCTATCTGCTTATTAAAGTAACCATAGAATAGTCTATCCTTTATGCTTATATGCCCTTTAATTATAACCCACATGATAAACAAATATTTGGTTTGATTTTATTCCAAACTAGTTTAGGCCAAGTAACTACAGACTTAGCTTCACAAAAATTCCAGTGTAGGACCTATTGGTGAATATCCTTAACCTATGCTTAGATCATATGACTCTATCCTACTTCCTTAAATCTAGCTAAGAGCTAGGTATGAAATATACCATATTAGAGTAGCTAGATGCCTAATGGTGCGGCCAAGACTAGGATCTATCTTTGATGAGTAATTGGAACTTGGAGTTAGTAGTGAATTTGTATGTCATATTAGCAGTAAATTCAAAGAGATAAAAAGGACCAAGTGGATGCCATAAATCATATTATAGTTAAGTATCAAAACCATTGCCAATAATAAACTTGATATGCGCATCTAGTTTCACTTTTAGTTTAAGCACTTGATGAAGTATCTAGGAGACTTTAAGGTAAGTACAACTTCCCAAAGACTTTTACCTTTTAGAAAGTGAATATGCATCCACTTAATCTATAAGGATTTCTTGTCTTTAAAAAGCTTCCATATTCATTTTGCAAGTACCACCTTATTCATGACCCAGATAACTTTCTATGTTCTATACCTACTTAGAGGAATTATAAGCATTACCACTCTATAGGTAGTTCTTTAATATTCTTTCAATTTCCTTGGTAGTTTTGCTAGAGAGGAGGAGATGACTGCACCAATAAAGTTGTAAACTATAAAGAATTGACTTGGTAAGTTGTAACCTACTTGCAAATAAAAGAAATTTGTTACACCAACTACTAGTTTTTCTATTTATGGAATCAAATAGTGATTTACAATCTTGGTAAGATAATCTTGAGGTCATAACAGGGATTCCTAGGTATTTAAAAGGTGATTGTAAGCTTTTAAAATTAAAAATTCGGGTAACTTCCTCAACAAAACTATCTACTCCAGTTGAGATAATGAGTTGTAGCTAGCAATGGTATGTCCAAGTTGATCTTATAAGGATTGTCAATTAGCTACCTACTACCCACAAACTTAACAAACTATATCAACCTTTATCGATAGATGAATAATGAAAATAATGCAATCAATGATCAAGAATATACCAAACTTTAGATTAATTATATTTAGGTTATGTTCCTTTAGGACTTTACTATATTCACTTTCACCTTTGATTAATGAATTATTCTATTTCTTGAACCAATAAAAGTTCCTAACTTAGACTATATTCTCTCTTGAGACATATAATTCCTATTTAGAGATTAATCCACATAAATTCCTTTTGAATTTAGACAATCTAAGAATGCCTTAAATCATTTTATGAACTATCCTAATAGGCTTAACCCTAACCTAGGAAGATTTTATGGCTTTTTATTGTATGGCTCATGCTTCTCTATTCACACTATGACCTAAACATACATCTCATCTCTCAAATCTCGATGCATGAGTCATATATTGAATCTCCTACTTTTACTCCTTCAATTCAATCAATCTAAAAGCATGAATAAATCACAAGAAAACTAAATTGTTATTAATCAAAGAATGAATAGAATTCCAATTAGTTCATAATATCTCAAAGAGCAACGACATAAAAACAATAAAGAAAATAAGACAAATAAATCATGTTCTTTAAGTTTGAAAACTCTAGATAATTAATGAAGTTCACCTATATCTTTAAAGAATGGTGAATCCTTGATCAAGATTGATGCTAAGTAGCTCTAAGATTACTCTTAAATTGTTCTCTAGCCAAAAGACTCTTGTTTTCTATCTAATCTCTTATACAAGTACAAAACCCTAATTTTTAATGAGCTACATAACCCTACACACGAGTTTGTGTAACTAGTTATGTATTTCATATGCTGCTCTGAAAATTAGTATAGTTTGCATATACACAAGATCACGTTTGAAATTAGGTTCTTTATATAGGAGGTAAAATGGGGTGTTTAGGGTGTGTTGGAGAAATAGAAGCAACCACTTTTATGTGTGGCCCTTAATATAAGTCCATGAACTGTGTTGTATTGTGTGGTCCTTCTTCCATTCTTGTAAAATTTGTTCTATCTCACTCTAAGTCTTCTCCAATTTTGCCTATTTTTTATGAGCAAAAATATGCCCTGAAATGACAAAACTTTTGAATTAAATACCATATCTTTCAATTTCATCCAAAACACAAGTACGATGCTATAAAATAGTGATAAAAATAATGGATATCTAGCATAGATCATGATTATTACTTTCGCATGTGATTAACTTTAATAGTTGTAAAGTATCTTTTTTAAAAGTAAATTATTTCAGGTGTCTTTATCTTACAACAATTAATTAAATATATCCTAACATTTATTTTATAAGTTATACATATAACTATAATAATGTCAATAATAGAATTTAAAAGTGTAAAATATACATCACCTCATACTTAAAATATTTTATTAAACGCCCTATAAAATTTGATAATATTTAGAGTTGATATTTTATTTTTATGATTTCTTGAATTTTATAATTTTGTAAAATCATAAAAAGTAATTTCCTCTTCATATATTTTTAAAATTTTATCAAATGTCTAGAAGATTATTATTAACACCAATATAAATTTTGAAATCAAAATTTTTAAGTATTAAATTTTAAAAAGTATTGTAACAATTCAACATGTTTAATTTTGTTATTAACTTTTTATGTAATGTAATTTGTGATATATAATATTATCAAATAAAAGTTGAGATACATAAGAATTTGATTATATTTCAAGATATTTAAAATAATTACCTTTTTTTCTTTGGAGATGAATTTGAAAGGGGTCATAAATAACACTTAAAAGATTTCACGGACATGATTCTACTAACTAATGGTGTTATCTCCTTAATTTGTCATTATTACATGATATATACAGAAAATCTAAATCTTCAATCGTGGTCGGACGCTAGATGTTCTTTCCGTTTCATAGAAGCCGACTTAAGGAAAACAAAAGGGATAACACTTCCAAGCTAATGGTTCCTTATCATACATCAAGATTGGAGGATTGCGATTGATTAAAAAAATGATTAGCATGTTCTAAATCAAGATAAGTTCCAACAGCCAATTGCTATTTAATCCTTTAACTTTATTCCAAAACTAAATTAGTTTAATTTGACTAAAAGATGAAATGTTAGTTTAATTGACTAAATCATCAAGTGCATACAAAATGATAAAAACAATGTTATTGTCTTGAGTTGCTGCATGTTGAAAGAGATGATGATGGTGGTGAAAACGGAGAGGTGTATGTTGTTCTAATTTTGATGTTCTAACGCTATTCTAATTTATCTCATCTATATATTTACATATGTGGTCTATAAATATATAGATGAGATAAGTTAGAATTGAAATAGTAAAAATGAACCAGGCGATTGAAGAAATTGGATTAGAAATTGAAAAAGAATGATCTCCTTTAATATATAGACATATAGACTCCTAAAATTACAAGAGGACGGTTTGTCGCAGAAAGCAATAAGAGGATTGTATCAATTTTTAACAATATTATCACTCAACAACAGTAACTGCAACAGGGAAAACAAGAGAACCATCTACCAATGCCGTTCGAATTTGCTTTAGGGGTATTCCCTTGCTTGGGGGTTTCTGCCCCTGGTTGTGGCTGCGATTGTTCCTCTTGAACCACTTTAGGAGTCCCCGGCTGAGACGGCACTCGTGATGGTTTTTGGGCATGCAGATTCAGGGATTCACTTTTATTTTCTGTCAATCTTCGCACACAAAAATAATCTAAATTAGTCAATCTCTCCGTCTCTGTTTCAGGAGATCAGAATATCAAGAATGTATCAAACTAGTGTGTTCAATATTATTCTGTACAAAGTTTATGTTAGTTTGTCAGATTTTCCTGCTTCTTCACAGTTACCGTTCCTCGGGTTATTCTATGGTAATCAGGTTGATATTTCATAGAGTACCACTTACATTGGAAAAGCAAAAGATTGGCGACTGGTTCCACTTGCATCGGAACCACGATTCAGGCTTGCAGATTGAATACACACCTTGGGAGGAGAATTAACTTGGTTGTTCTGGTCTTCGTTTTCCCTGATAACCTCTCTCATTGTCTCAGCAGCCTTTGATTCGGTTACACCAGATTGGTCATAATCATGAACATTTGGTTGAACAATTTCAGCTGGCTTATTACTCGGTGACTGATTGCTGGGAGGTTGGTTACTTGAACAGTCAACCATAGGGCTAGAAGCAGCATAATCACCTTGAAACCAACATAATTGCTCTCTTGTGAAGCTCATATTCCCCGTGTGAATGCTGAACAGCGACTCGTTCGATGCAGTGCTCCACTCCATTGGTGCATTGGATTTGCTTCTGGCGAAAACGTGAGATGGTATCCTGTAACCAGGAGAGGTAGTTTCACCATCCGCAGCTGCTTTCTCCGTCACCGGTGCTGGAGGAGACTCTGTTGCTATCTCTGCATTTAACTTATTATTAGAATCGGGATGTCCATTTCCTTTATCATGGTTGAAGGGAGCAGTATTACCTGAATTTGGCTTCCTGGTTCCATTGTCGTCGTCGTCGTCAGCATCATCATCCACTATCTCGAATGGATCTCCTGAGGAAGATGACGAAGAATGTGATAAAGAGCTCAACTTCCTGTTATGATAACCTTCATCAGCAGTTGTTGCAAGATGTGTTTTTTGTTCTGTAGTAGCTTCAGCCCGATGTCCAGACTCCATGGCTGAAGATGCCAATTTTGCTTCAGGTTTCAAATATCTACTTGCTTCCCAACTCCACAGGCCTTCACACTGT
Source organism: Erythroxylum cassinoides (assembly GCA_027478405.1). Lineage (NCBI taxonomy): Eukaryota > Viridiplantae > Streptophyta > Magnoliopsida > Malpighiales > Erythroxylaceae > Erythroxylum > Erythroxylum cassinoides. Next base: position 60,661,016 of record JANIPM010000006.1, read on the forward strand.
AAAATTGTGGACTATTCATCACTACAAACTCTAAAATCTTAGAATCTAAAGTTTTCCGTTTCCGTTGTGGAATTTTCTCACATACATATCAAGTGCTTGATCTTCATACCAACTATGGCAGGTTTTAAACCAAAACTACAGCTAATTGTGACTCCTGTTTTCTTGATAAAACATGTTCTGCCAACAAAACCTCAATAAATTCATAAAATTCAACATGGATGTCCAGATTCTCTAAATTTTCACCATTAGCATAGCATTAGTTATTGTACGTATCTCAGAAATTACTACCTACCAAGTCATGAAACTTATAAGAATTCGTGATAACAAAAACAAAAAACAGAAAAGACTGAGAATTAGTTATGTGCATTTATCAGAACTTCTCAACCCGGAAATATAATACAGATTCAGGAAATTACACAGCTTTCGTGCGATTGTTCATTCATAATTATGACACCAGGGCAATTCCAAATGCCATTTACCTAAAAATTATATCAAACAAATCCATATTGTAATTAACGTCCAGAAATCAAGAGAGTATGCAATGAGAACTTACATGGAATGCAAGAGCACCCTGACTCTGAAAAATATCAAAAAATTTCTCCACCCCCTATCCTTTTTGTTCAGATGAATTATGTGCACCCTCTCCTATCTTGCCTCTTACCTTGATCACTGGAGAAAAAACTTCAAGGAAAAGCAGAAATGTCAGAGATTGAGAGAAAACAATGGAAGGAGATTTGGAGAGAGAAAGGATTATAGCTTTTATGGTGGTGCATGGCTTTAGGCATTTGTTTCTGTTTTCTTTTTCAATTAACGAACCAACATATTGTGTGTAAATATATATATTCCATGCCTGCCACTGTCCCTAACTAACTTTCTACATTCTCTAAGCTAATGAAACGCGGGAAGTCCGTTGACCATTTTCAAGTTTTTTTATCATCATCTACGCTTATGATTTAGCTAGTAGGTAGCTTTAATATTCATTAGCACAATATGTTTGCCCCATTTCGAAGTTTTAAAATATTGGATTTAAGTCTATTTAATGGGTCTGTTAAATGAGTCCAGATCTTCTGTCCAATATTATGGTGTTTTATTGTTTCTAATGAATCTCAGCCGTTTATTTATGTGAATTCTGTGTAGGTCCCGCGTAGATCTCGCGTAGGTCCTACAAAATAAATAATTAAAATTTCATGAGACAGAATAAAAAAGGGTAATATTAAACAGAGGATCTTGTTTCCTGTTAAATATCGCCGTTAGACGGTGAAAGTCATACTCACAGACCCACAATCTAGTCAAAGCTATGCGCTTGTTATCATAACTTAACAAAATAATACAAAGTAGAGATCCCGCAAACTAATATCAATTCTAAGTATTTTCTTCAAGGTTTTATACAATTCTCTTAGCTTTTTATAACCTTTTGAATAACTTCAATATGATAATTTTTATCAAAAGTTATGATTAAAATATTGAATAGTATTCGGTGGTAACAATAAGATGATTACACAAACTTCTTTCACTAAATTCTCTTATTTAGGTATGATATTACTCTTAATGTCTCCTTATGAAATGTAGATATTTTATTTTTATATTTTCTTATATCACCATAACTCAATATTTTTATCAAAAACTATTTTTAGAAATATCAAACAGTGTTCAATTTCGATATCACATCAGACTAATATACTACTTTGTCACACTTTCTTATTTGGTTCAATATAATCACATTTTATATAATCCTAAATATTATACAACCGAATAATCCAATAAAACTCCTAAAAACACAACACTTCAACAAGAGATGGCAACTCAATAATTTGATCCAAAAAATATTTCTTAGCCTAATGTATTTGGCTTAAACTCAAACTCAATCAAGTTTTAGTAAGTCCCAAAATAGCTATTCGTCAAAATATAAATAAAGACATCATTTTGTTATTTTAGTTTCGAGTTGAGTTCAAGCTATAAAGTTTGAGTCCAACCTAAAGTTCAAAAATAATTGCTCAAACCTAAGCCCAGCTTGAGGTCTTAAAAAAGTTCTAAACTCAACCTAAAACCCAATCAACTTAGATTTAATCAATTAACTTTGGACAGAACTTAGGCCTTTTGCTATCCCTAACTTCAAGCATAAATTTATAAAAATAATAAATTATAATAAAATTTAAGATACACACAAATGAAAGCACTAAATTTTTAAGGTCTCATAAAAAAAAAGAGTAACTACTCTAAGGTACATTTTAGGGACGAAGTAAGAAACACAAATTAAATTGATCATTATCTTATGTTCAAATTAAAATTGATCTTTTAACCTTATCTTATTTGAATCGCTTTAATTGATTTAAGCATACCAATTTAGTTTGGAAATTTAGAAAGTTTTATCCTTCATAATGTGATTGGAGGTGTAATGTAAACAATATTATAAACATAGTGACTTTGTAAACTTTGTCCTCGATGTTAATGTTATTAATTTCATATCGTATTAGTTGATACAAGTCATACCAGTTAAAAACAATAAAAATTTATTTTGTATCATATGAATTATTGTATCAAGTTGTACTAAAGAAGTTTGGGTTATATGAGTTAATATACCAAAATACTAGAAAATATCATATCAAATTTATAAATTAAGAAAATTTGAAGGGTTAAATCGAAAAGGTTTGTATTTAAATATTTTAAACATAAAAATACTTTAAAATAGTTATTATATTTAAAAATAAAATATTTATGCTAATTTTAATAAATGAAGTTATTGAATTAAATTTTAAAGGACTAATTTACAAAAAAAAAAGTCAAAATGAAAGTAAAGGAAGGAAAATAAAACTAACCAATATTGTAGAGTCCAAAGTCACATATGATAAACTCTCATGCACTATAATACACCTCCAATTATTAAAATCTAGGTTCTAACCCTTAATATGAAGACGGGATGTTACACTTTATTGCTTATTCTTATTAACTAACATCCCAATTTAGTTAAAATCTACTAGAAACATTTTATGTTATTATTGATTGTTGAATTGAATTAGTATGCAAAAGGACGAAAGTTATAGACTTGCTTTTATAATCCATATTTTTAGCAATCATTGAGATGGTTAATTTAGATGAAAATTGCATATTATACACACATGAGACTTATTTGAGAGCCTTTGAGCCAAAATATATCATTATTTTACGCTCTTTTGTTCATTATTGTGTGTTATCATGAATAGTTGGATGATTGTAGAACTTATTTTTATTATTTATGATTAGATCACATTTTTAAAACTAGAGGCATTAAAATGATAAAGACATATAGATTTAGTTTTAGCATATTTTCTTTGACTATTATCCAACCTATTTTTATCTCTTAGGAGTGGCTGCTTTTGAAACTTAGCCTTCTTATTGATTATAAACACATTGATAGCCTTTACCCTATTTTTCTTTAAAAAAATTATTATTTTTTGAACCATAAAGGAATTTAAATTTACTTGATTACATGAAAGTTAGGTTATATTAAAGAATTTTATAAAAAAGGTTATGGCATTTTTATAATTATTGGTAAGTGGTAATTGTTAATTTGTTTCTTCTCAAGTGATCCATTGTTATAATTTTATATTCTCTCAACATTTGCGTAAAGAAATTTAAAAGTTGAAAATTATTATTACGAGCATATTGAACAAAAAGAAAAAAGTAGTAATATTTGCTGGAGAGTGAGAATAAATATTATTATACCAATGAAATTATTGTTTGAATGACCTATGCTATGTAGAACCAAGTTTTATGTAATCTTATTTATGTGAATTTCCTTCAATATTATTACCTCTTTTAATTATTCATACCATAAGTTTACCTAAACTTCATTAAATCCTATTTAAAAGACCTTTGATTTTTATTTCTAGTTTACTTAATAGTAGTGGAGATGTGATTTTATTACAAGCTTATAATTAAGAATCCTCAATACGATAAGTTGAGAGTTTGTTATATTTTTCAACCTAAACAGTTTGAGTGCACTAAGTGAATCCTTTGTGAAGTTATGGAATTTGTGATTCTAATTTCAAAAGGATTGCCAATGTGATTGTTGTTGATATCAACTTATGAAATTTGGTTTTAAGATAACTTGATTTTAATTGTATGTTGATTTGATTGACTGGATATGATGATTTAGGGTGTGGATAGACAAGCTAAGGTTATTAAGGGATGGATGTTTTAAAGTTTGATGATTTAGATTATGATTTTCTTGAGGACAATCAAAAGTTTAAATATGGGGATGTTTGATAAACATTTATTAGACCATGTTTATACCTATATGTATTGTGTTTTGTTTGTTATTTGATAGTTTTATGTTATTTTTGGAACTTATTTTGTTTTTAGTATGTTTTCAAGTCTCAATTTCCTTCATAGATCAAAAGGAGAAGAATTTAAGTAAAATATAAGCAAAAAATGAAAGAATTGGAGCTATTTTGGAGATATACACCCATGTGACGAGGTACACTCCTGTGTGACTAACATACACGACTATATAAAGGACCATGTAAGTGTCTATGAATATGTAAAGCTTCAATGACGTTATTTTTGTCCGTGTGAAGATACACGGCCTTGTAAGTCACATACATGAACATGTACCGTACTGGGTAACACACTAGAAATATGTAAATTTGTGATTTTGAGGTCTTTTAAGATACATAATCACTTACACGATTGTGTGACTGATTGTGTATATTCCAAAAACCCTCATTTCATAATTAAAAAAGTAATTATGAGGAAGAGACAAAGAGAGAGCCAATAAAAGATTTAGTTGAGGCAAAAGTTAGAGATCTAATAGGGAACAACATTTTATCGAAGTTTCAAGAGGATTACGTTAGAGAAAAGGGGATGTATACCTTATAGGTTCTTTTCTTTTTAATTATTCTTGTTAACTTTTGATGTTTGTTTTGTTTTCTATATTTAAGAACTAGGTTTGTTTAGTGCATAGGTATGATGAACCCTAAGTTGGGATGGATATGATGGTTTGATCTTTTATTTAACTCAATTTGATTTACTAATTCATTGCGATTCAATTATGCATTTTTAATTCTTGAATTAATATGTCTAAGATATTAGTTTAATGTTTGATTTCATATAACTAAAATTTAAATTTTATTTTGTATCAATAGATACACCATAATTGAAAAGAGCTGCATATCAACCTAGAGATATGTCAACATAAATCTTTTATATTAAGGTCAAATCTTATAGTGAAATTCACGAGTTGAATAAAGTGATCTTGGGTGTTTTATCTAGAAAGATGTTTCAGTTAATCACCGATGATTCTTTGTTAACAGTTTTGAGAAAAACATTTATCATAAGATAGAAATTTTCAACGTCTAATGGTTAATAATTAAATTGCTTGATAAAGAGTAAATATTTAAGAAATCTTAGGGGATTCATTATCTAAGTACTAGTTGTTTAATATTGATTAATCGTAGTATTATCTATGATCTGGTTTATTATTACGTTAAATTTTAGTTTAGTTTATTCTTAATTAAATCATCATCATCCTCTTTGTTAGTTAGAAAATAGAAAAGAGATTACTACTAGTACTTGTAGTCCCTATAAGATAGATACTTAATATTCACAGACACTATACTACAGTTCAATAGGTGTACTTGCTTGTGAGATTTATAGAGTAAAGATTAGCACACCATAACAAGAAACTCAAAATCTCTATTCAAATTCATATAATCCTAGAACTGCTCTAATGTCACATGTTAGATATAACACAAACTTTTGTAATCAGCACAAGATCAACCATGAACTTGTATAAATGAAGATAATATTAAAATTTACCTATTTTTTATCCATTTGTCAATGAACAACTTGAGCAAACTATTGGACAGTTTGAATAAGCTTCTTGAGGGATGAATAAGTTACTACAACTTTCGATCAACCTTAACAAAAGTTATATACTTTTACATCGTTAACATCTTTTTGCATCTTTCTTAATGCATGGATCTCTTAACGAGTTAGAAAATTTAAATATTCACAAGCTTACTTTAATAGGTAGTAGGAGACCTTAACAACTAATCATAGTAACCTTTTTGGATCACAAACTTAATAAATAACTAACTAACACTAATAAGGACTCTTTTTTTCATTAGACTTTAACTCATTTAACTAAATTATTTATTGAACTACTTATTTAAATTTAATTTGAAACAAATTTAATCTTCTTAGCCTTAATTCTTTCAAAATTCATAATTAATAAATGTCCAAAATGAATTTAAAATTCCAACAATTAAAGCTACATGAACTAAAAAGCAAGACATTAAAATAACGACTCATTTTTGTGTCGTAACTCTCTTTCGTTACATATTGGAGTTTGAACCAGAACTATAAGGTACCCAAAGCTCAATGCCTCAATGTTATCTAACCTCAATGACGTTTGTGGACTTTGTACAATACTTTACCCCTTACGGACTGACCCGGTACGAGCGGGGATTAGTCTAGGAGTGGATGACTTAAAGGCGCCTTCTCATGAGTTGAGATCCTCCTAGGACACCTCGTGGACTTACAAAAAAAAAATGGCCAGATCAATTCGCTCACGTAATGAGAAGACTTGCAATAACTTCAATCTAACCTATGTGAATTATTAAACATGAATTAAATACATATTAAAGGTTCAAATGCAACAAAAAAAAAAAAAGGTGACAACACACCCCAACTTTGACTTCCAACACATCAACGACAAAAAACCACAAAAGAAAATGGTGAGTAATGAGCATGAGCGTGACGAGTGTCAGCAGCAAATTAGAATGGTGAATTGTTTCTTGACTTTAAGATATTTTAGAGAATAAGATTGGGGATTGGAGAATGGAGATAGACAAAGAGGGTCGAGGGAGGAAGGAGAAGCATGTGACTCTTTCACCAACAAGCCATCATTTTGTTAAAGCAATAAAACGACATCGTTCTAAATCAAACCACCTCGGATCAGCAAATTATCATTAAGTATATATACTAAGAGCGACCGGATGGACGACCACGGAATAGATCCCTATCGTCCATTTATTTATCCATT
>JANIPM010000006.1:60729710-60741920 GCA_027478405.1 Erythroxylum cassinoides
TTTTGTATCCAAAATCTGCACTGGAAGCTCCTCATAACTCAAATCATCACTCAACTGAACTTCATCAGCTTGAATGATATGAGAAGGATCTGATCAGTATCTCCTCAACATAGAAACATGAAAGACATCATGAATCTGTAATAACTCTGGAGGCAAAGACATCATTTCTTACGTGATTCATCCTTGTGTTCTTTGATAATATGCTTACATATAGTCAATTCTTTTCAGTGACATGTGGAGTACCTCTATAAAACAGTGGATACACTTGAGGGAAAGTGTGCATTTGGGGTATGATAAATGGAGTATCTGGGGTATTCGATTATTAAAAAGAGAAGTGACAACAAACATAAAAAAGGTATGTTGATAGAATAAACCAAACATTGAAAAGGATGCACATTCAGTTTAGGAAGTAGGTGCGACTTGAGAGAAAGACAAGAGAAAAGGGAAGATACACAAAATCACGAGAGAAAGAAAAAGAGAATCATTCTTCATTCTTATAACATGCTCATATATCCCTTACAATACAGCTTTAAATACAACTGGTATATGGTACTATAGTTCGAGGCGTACGTTTACAACAATAGACCTTATTTAAAACACAGCTTATAGTATTTAATCTTTTTAACGACTAGTGAAGCTTTCGTTATCTCTTCCATCGTCATCTTCTTCTTCATTCGTCTCTGCAACAATTCCCTTCCACTTAACATCCCTATCAACCAAGTTCACTTCTGGAAAATGTATTTGAAGATCTAGATATGTCGTGTTGGTGTCGTCCTCGTTTGACTATTGAATAAGCCATTGAGTTACTACGCGATTGTTTCTCTTAGTCATGCGTCTTCCCAATATTGCTACTAATGTCCGTTCGATAGGCATGATAAACTCAGGTATCATCGAGGATGTGCTGCTTTGCTCCATGTTAACCTTTTTCAACAGTGATACGTGAAACACAGGATGAATCAGAGATTCCGTAGGTAAGTCCAGTTTATACGCCACCTTTCCAATGTGTTGTATTACTCTATATGGACCATAGTAAAGTGACGACAATTTTTGGTTACTTCTTCTTTGTAGAGAATGCTATTTATACGATTGTAATTTAAGTAACACCAAGTCGCCAACCTGAAACTCCCTCTCTAACCATTTAGAGTCTGCATATTGCTTCATCCTATTTTGGGCCCTCTGTAGATGGAATTTTGTCACCTTCGTCACTACTTCTCTATTATGCAAGACACGATCCACTTCTACCAGTTTTGAATCTCCTGCAATATAAGGTGTATAAATCGGTGGTTGGTAGCCGTATAGAACTTCATATGGTGTTAAAGTGATAGAAGATCGGTACGTCGTGTTATACCAAGATTCAGCCAATGCTATCCATTTACTCAATTGCTTGGGCTCTTCACTTCAAAAACATCGAAGATAGGTCTCCAAAATTTTGTTCACCGCTTCCGTAAGGCCATCCATCTGTGAATGATAAGCGGTGGAATACTTCAGTCTAACATCTTGCAGCCAAAGCAACTCTTACTAGAATTTGCTCAAAACTACAGGGTCTCGATAACTAATGATGGACTCTGGCATTCCATGTAGTTTAAACACATTGTTGAGGAAAATTTCTACTATGTCACAAGCATAGTATGAGTGTTTAACTAAGATGAAATGAGAATATTTCGTGAACCTATCCACCACCACGAAAATGACAGTCTTCCCTTTCGACTGAGGGAGTCCTTCAATAAAGTCGATGCTAACTTCTCTCTAACTAGCCTATGGTATTTTGATAGACTATAGTAAACCCGAGTATGCTGAAATATCTTGTTTGTTCTTCTAACAAACCATGCATGACTGAACATAATTTCTCACGTCACGAGCCATCCCCTTCCAGAGGAACATGTTCTGTAATTTCTTCGTCGTGGCCACTGCACCTGCTTGTTCTCCTACTGCGTCATCATGACTAATGGCAATAATTTGTTTTCAAAAGTGTTAGGTTAGCTCTCGCTAGTAGTCGGCCTTTCCATGTCAACAGACCCTCCTTCCATTCATATACCCCTGTTTTGATATGTCCCGATTCCAATTGTTTAGTAATTTCCCTCATTGCTTGATCCTCTTCCCAACTCTTCTTAATTACATCTAGTAATTCTCCCTAAACTTGTGTTACTGTGAAAATCAACATTTCAGTACTGGTTATTCGGGATAGGACATATACGGCAGCGTTCTCCTTTCCACTCCAATATTGCACCTCGAAGTCGTAACCAAGAATTTTCGAAAGCCACAATTGTTGGAATGGAGTTGTTAATTGTTGCGCTAATAAATATTTGAGACTACGGTGATATGTTTTAGCAATGAATTGCTTGTAACTCAAGTAATGGTGCGAATAGTGAATCACTTTGATTACTGCCAGAAACTATTTCTCATAAGTTGATAGTTCGTTATGTTGTTTAGCCAACGACTTACCAAGAAAGGCAATCGGATAACCTTCCTACTGCAAGACCGCACCTATTCCTTGACCACTCGCATCGGCTTCCACCACGAAAGGTTTAGAAAAATCCGACAAGGCTAACACTAACGCTAATGTCACTGTCTTTTTTAATGTTTCAAAAGTGATTTTTTCTTCTTGCTGCCAATTCCAGTTATCTATACGTTCCTTCTTTAATAAATTAGCCAGTGGCTTAGCTATTAATCCATATCCTCTAATAAAACATCGGTAATATCCCATAATGCCTAGGAAACCTCTTAACTCCATAATTCCCTTAGGTTTTGGCCACTCTTCTATTGTCTTAGCCTTCCAACTGTCAGTTGTGACTCCTCCTTCTGAGATCGTATATCCCAAATGCTCAATTTGACGCGCCCCTAAAATACATTTACTTCCCTTCAAGAACAGTTGATTGTCTTTCAACATCTATATGGGCATTGAAATATGTTCAATATGTAGTTACAGCGATGGACTATAAATGAGTATATCAACAAAAAAAACAATATAAACTGACGCAGAAATGGCTTGAATAATTCATTCATCAGTCTTTGGAATGTTAAAGGAGCGTTCATCAAGCCGAACTAAATGACCAGAAACTCGTAGTGGCCCTCGTATGTTCTGAACGTTGTATTGGAAATATCCTCTGACTGCATCTGGATCTGATGATACCATAAACGCAGGTCCAACTTGGTGAACTAGCTCGCCCTATGTAGCTTGTCCAATAGTTCCTCAATCAACGATATCAAAACTTTATCTTTTACCGTGTATTTGTTAAGTTCTCGGTAGTCTACACTATGCGTCATGCATCATCCTTCTTCTTCACCAAAACGACAGGTGATACATAGGGTCCTTAACTGTGTCAAACGAACCCCTGTTTCATGAGATCCCTTACTGTCTATTCTATCACATCCTTCTGTACTCTTGAGTATTGGTAGGGACACACCTTAATTGTTTCAACTCCTTCCTTCATGTGTTTACGGTCCGACGAAAGTTACATAGGTTCCTGGAAGATCCCTGCATACTCCGACGAGATTGCATTGATTTCATCGAATACACTACATTGTTCATCCTTCAACCTCATTTGTTGCAATTGAAACTCAATCAATGTTATTAGTCGTAACATGAACAGCTGCCCCTCTATTGGTCTGTGCAACAATTTTTGAAATTCCTTATTTGAGATAATCCGAGACTTCCTTTTTAGATTTCCATAAAGAGTTATCATTCTTCCTTCCCATTGAAACGTCATTGTCTACTTTCCAAAATTAAATAGCACGTCGTTTAACCCAATCAACCATTGCGCTTCTAAAACTACATTGCAGCCCCCAATGATAGAACCAATGCGAACTAAGCCCCTTGAATTGTTCATGCAAAGTTCCTGCAACATTGATGACATTTCAAATGTAAACCACTGCCTACTGTTATAGAGTTTGGTTCTATCTCTTGTATGCCGCATCCACCTTTTTTTAACAACTGATGAGTCCACAAAATTATGTGTGCTGCCATTATCAACCAAAATGTGGATTTATCGTCTCTGATACGTGCCTACCACTCTCATATGTTTGAACTCCATGTTTACCGAATATCCCAACATAGCTTGCATGGAAACCAAAGGTCCATTGTTTTCTTCTGGGCTTCCCTCCAACTCCTCTTCTTCTAGTTCAGGTGGATTTTTCACACTACCATCCTTTCTAGAAATCACATAAAATTGTAGTTGCCTCTTCTTACATTTGTGACACATTGTATATTTCTCATCAGACTAGAAACATAGCCCTTTTGCTCTTTTCTCATCGAAGTCTCTACTGCTAATTTACCTTTATGGTCTAAACGGTCTCACCGAAGACGATGATCGTGACGTTGTCGTTAGAGTCAACAACAATCCTTCTTGTTGGCAGTTAAATATGAAAAGACACCATGACTAAACAGCCACATAACATAACCGATGGAGGTTATGTTTATTCTCATATAAAAGGAGAATGCAATGAGTAAAAGAAAGGGGTTCTTTACAATAAAACAGAAAATCTCTCTCTTCCTTCCTTACGGAAAAACAAACCATCAAAGTTTTAGAGTTTGGGACGTGGATTAATCGGTGACTCTAGTAGCCAACCGTAAAACGAAACACATCGATCCGGTACTTCCGCATTAAGGTAAGTCCTTTAATATAAATCTACACTTCTGAACTTGAGTTCCTTGTTATGTTGATGTTGGTGGTTGGTTGTCCCTTTGGGTGGAAGTTGGAATGAACACTATTATTCATGTTCTTCGTGGTGTTGTTCCGATTCAACAAAGTATTGCTTACAGATATCAGTATAGCTTGTTGCTTCCTAGCTAGCGTATAGGTCAGGTGCAGGGAGTTGGGTTCATGTAGCTTCACCGTTACACGTATTTCTAGTCGGAGTCTTTTAATAAAGAACCTGACTAAGAATTCTTTTAGTGACGACAGTCGGTTGGAATGATGATCAAATAATGCGTAATACTCCAACACTTTTCCATTCTGCTTTAACTCCTTAATATCTCCTATTGGGTCATCGAAGATTTCTGCATCAAATAGTTGTTTGAGTGCCTTGGTGAATTCATTCCAGTCAATTATTTCCATCTTATTACGGTTTTTGACATACAGTTGATACTGTTCTTGCACCCGATCATCCATGTGTAAAATAGCAACACTCACCTTCGTTCTTTCTAGCTTTTGATCAAGCGAAAAACATTGTTCACAACTTTAGAGCCATAGTTTGACGTTTTCGCTATCAAACGATGGAAATTCAATTCAATTCATTCTCGAGCCATCACCCTTTCTTCTTCCGTCAATCTCTCGAAGCTGCTCTGGGATGTCGGGTCTACTACTCCGACATCTCTTCCTATTTTTTACAGCGTTTGTAGAATCATATTTTTTAAACTCTATCATTTCTTTTTCAACCTTTTCAGTTCTATTTTGCGTTTCTGAAAATATTTGCTTACTCCTATCTGTGACTAGGAAAACATTCTCTCCATCAGCCCCCTTCAAATTATCCTCCATTTTAATGTAGCTCTGCACTTCTTGTATCTTCAGTCATAGATGTCTCCCATGTTTGAATGCCCTGATACCTAATTGTTGAGAGAATAAACCAATCACAGAAAAAAGACGCGCATTTGGTTTAAAAAGTAGGTACGATTTGAGAGAAACACAAGTGAAAAGGGAAGATACACAAAATCACGAGAGAGAGAAAAGGAGAATCATTCTTCGTTCATTTATAACATGGCCATATATCCGTTACAATGCAAGGTACAGGCGATTCAAAACGCAAGAATCATTCGGGCGTATGTTTACAACAATAGACCTTATTCAAAACGCAAGAGTATAGTATTTCATCTTTTTAACGGCTAGTGAAGCTTTCGTTATCTCTTCCGTCTTCTTCGTTTGTCTCTGCAGCAAGGTACAGGCGATTCAAGCAATTCCAAAACCCATCTTCACATTACCCTCCTTCAATAACATCAGCAGAGTCGAAGGGAGTTGGAGGGCACCCCGACCAACCCACGAGCGATTCTATCAACCTCATCTTTGCCCATCGTTTCGACTTTGAAAATCCCCACATTAAGCACCATATCGAACCCTGTATTCCCATTTCGCGCAGCGAAAGAAGAGACAGTGTCCGCGATCTTGGGGTTCAAGAAAGCACGCACTCTGCCCCCGAGATTCGAGTTCTTGAGCAAGTCAGAGAGGTACAGCTCGCGCCACAGTGTCAGAGGGAAGACTAAGGGGAGCCTGGAAGTGACGCGTTGCTCGGGAGTCACGACGTCGTCTAAGACCACCTCTTGGCCTTCGTTAGATGGGAATTTGAGCTGGTACCTGAATCGAATGTGGAACTCGATTGTGCACATGGGTATAGTAGATGCGTTTGTAGGTGTCGATTTCACGTCCTGAATTGTCACAAGATATCTGTATTTGCTTGGCATGTTACGTATACTGTGCGCTCTTGCCCTAAGTTCCAAGGTCCAAACTACGCCCAATTGGTATATGTATGTGTGGGTGCAATATCATTTTGTTTTATTGCAGAAGAGAAGATATTAGAGCTTTCAAATCCTAAGACTTGCGTATGTCGGTTTAACTTTAAGGGTCATGAAGTTTTTATAAATTATATTCTAAATTCTAATTTTACAAATATCAATTAAATGTTTAAATTTCGAATTTATTATAAAAATAGTTAGCAGCTAATTTCATCAATAACATGTAAATTGGCCCCTTTATCTGTATATATGACATTTAAAATTAAAGGTTTAAGAACACATTGTTAGCTCGACATTAACCACAAGGTTTCTTTAAAAAAAATTTAAAAAATGTAGTAATTGGAAAAGTGTAGATGCTTTTAAAAAGAACAACGCAGACGATCACATGGTTGAGTAACTGGAAAAGTGCACATGCCTTTTGTTTTTTTGCTGATATTCTGCTTTTTGTTGAGCATTCCAAAAATTTTTCAAATTAAAATAATAAAGAATCTTCCGTTGATGTCATCGTAATTCAAAAGTAAAAACTCAGTACCTATTAGCTATTGAGAGGAGCATGAGAAGTAAAAAGGTCGAGCAAATTGATGTCTTACAATAATTGAGAAATCAAGAAGGTGGGAAGAGCGAAAATTGTCACAGGCTTCCTACAGTCTTTGGCTAGATAATCTATGATTGTCATGCGGAATCCATTATTTTATACCCCCTTTCAAATTGTTGATACCATAACTTAGCGTTTAGTTTCTCAATTGTATTGGCAAATTGATAGATGCAAAAATCCACCGGCCATTTTCAGCATCTATTTCTCAAATTATGTATCGATTAATCATCCTCGTATTTTGATATCATAAAAATGACTAATTTTAACCGAATATATTAAGATTGAACTCGACCAACACAGGGGAAGCTACGTCAGGCTTTTCCTTTTTAGGTTCATGGAAACGTAGGTATTAAGGAGAAAGATATGAGAGAAGGGAGTTACAGAGTTTGTGTTGTTCACCGATACATATCAACCATCTCCCCTGTTCTCTATGGCCGTCATCATCTCCATTAAACATGACCTGCAATACAACTTCCCGTCTCGAAAACTGAAGAAGAGCAGAAGAGAGAAGTAAATGAAGCAGGAGTAGGCGCTAGAGACGTTCTGTTTCCACACCTTAATTGGCTTCCATCCAACAACTATAAGATCTAAGTTTGTCAGTCATCGGCCTCGAACTAAACCCCACTGGAAATATCCATACATCCATGTGCTAGGCCGAGAAATCAAAATTAGCAGATAATTGACAAATACAGCAAGATCTACAAGAATCCTCAAGTTTCATACATAATAGCTCTGCGGTTAAGGCGCAAAAACAGTTGCAAATTAATAAAATCAGATTTATCTATAACTTTTCCACATGACTTTCCCAAAGATGAAGTACATTGGTGGGGCTGATTTATTAAATCAAAGCTGAATAAAATATATCCTCAAAAGGTAAGCACCAAAAATGTCCAAACAAAGTCTTGTATGTCTTATTTCGTCAATGTCACCAAGCAGAGTAAGTTTTCTCCATTTAACTCTTGAGTGCAGCAGCTCCTGATATAATCTCGATCAGTTCAGTGGTGATTGACGCTTGACGTGTTCTGTTACACAAAAACCAGATAATGAAAACCAATAACAAGCAAAACACTATATGCATGTCACTCATTCATCAACAGTCTGAAATGTAAACTAGAAAATTTTTGTGACACAACCACAAAGACAACGAGAATCAAGTGAGTCGAACTCCAATAAGAGTAAGTACAAATCTATATAGATAGACAGATAGTGAGAGAAATAAGTACAAATCTATATAGATAGATAGACAGTGAGAGAGAGACTTGTTGTAAGTCAGAGTGAGGCGATCAAGCATATCTCCCGCATTTCTGCTTGAGCTATCCATGGCAGACATCCTAGCCCCTTGCTCACTACAAGCATTCTCCAATACTGCATTGAACAAGACCTGGATAGAATATGAAAGCTTATTACCAACAGATTATTTATATATATAAAAAAAGCGGCGCTCAGTCCTCACTAAACCTCAGAGAAAAACGATCTAGTTGAGGCTTACACAAGAGAACTGGAACTCAGTAAGATTCTGAAGGATTTCCCCCTTTGTTTCACCACCTTCAATCTCATAGGAGTCTAGTTCACCGAGCTTTCCACCAGATTCAGACTCTTTCTCCACAACCTACATGAAAATTAGTCAAAAGCCAACACAAACACCACTAATCACTTCAATAACTGTAACTTATTTGATGCTACATTCTAAATTACCTCAGGAGATAATACGGTTGCAACAGTCGGAATAAATGAAACCACTGATTGAAACTTGTTAAAGACAATTCTTAGTGCATCATACTCCACATTCTTTAAGATATCATCTGCGAGGACTGCAACCTGAAAACACAATGGTTTAAAGCGTCAGTCATTCGTGCAACTCTTAAGATATTAAAGTGCTTGTTAACATTACAACACAAAAACACCTTGACAGATAGAAACAGAAAATCTTCTAAGAGAATTTTATAAGAAATATTTTTCAAGAAAAACAAAAATTGTTACTGATGCATTGCTTTTCCATTAAAAATTTGGAAAACAATTGGAAATGCCTCTTTTGCATGTTTTCAAAAGCACAATAAAAGAACTAAAAAAGAAAAGTGAGAATTGGAGAAAGAAAAACCACAATCACACAGGCCAAGAGTGTTGATGGTCCCTCACAGGCCTTAACTTGAAATTAGGGATGGCAATAGGCATGGCCCAGACTTACCTGAGTATAATTCAGCGGATTCTTCTGCAACTCAGTGATTATTATCTCAATGTACTTCTTTGAGTCACGAACCAACTGAGCCTTTGCCTTCTCACCCAATATGGCGTACTTTGTTTCTTTCTCAGGACCTGTGGCAACATAAAAATCTTAAACTAATCAAACGAAATAAATATGAGTACACACAGATCCTCTGAGTCAAACTCAAAACAAAGCCTACCAGAGACCAACTTGTTCAAACCCCTGCTTATCTTTACAGAAGTAGAGTTGATTCCACCACATAGACCTTTGTCTGAAGAAATAGTGACAATGACATTCTTCTTAACATCAGCACCTGGCCGATACAACAAGGGTAACTAAAAATAAGAATAAGAATAAGACATAATCCATTCAATGCAATGTGTATGTATGCATACATATACATATATAGCACAAGGGATGGACATGAAAAGAACTCAGGAGTCCCATCAAACAAGACAGCGAGCAAACATTCTAAACATGGTAAATTTATCTTCAAGCATCACAATATAAGTTTTATAATCTCCTTGGACTTCAACAAAACCAATATAATCTCCTTTCAATCTACAACAGCAGCTAAAACTGTACTTTGATTCAAGTCACAGTAACAATTGCCAGAATTTCACAAGATCTTCTAAAAAAAAATGCAAACTTTTGACACTAACGTCTTCTAGAAATTTAAAAGATGTGTTTTCCAGCATTGTCACAATATCTCTGATACGAGCAACCATTAATTGTTAAAGATATATGTTGATATGAGAGAAGAAAAGAATCGGAGAGTGTTCACACTTCTGAAGCAAAGAAACCAAAATTCGCACAAGTAATGTGAAAACCATAGAGATTGTATTTATCTCAAATTATCAAAAGAGTAAACAGATATCAATGATCAATAAGCTATAACACGCTTTTACAGGAAACAATATTTTGTAGAAAGGGAATGCCCACCCAGAATAACGTACATATCATGCAAATATAAATAGTATGCAGGCACCAGAAGGAATAACATGGGGGGAATAAATCCAAAGAAGGAAGTTGGCCAATATTAAAAGGAATATCTCAAAGAATTCAACCATTGAACTAAGCATGCTACATTTTACAAACGTACTTGGAGTGTCACCAAGAAGTGCAGTAAATGGCTGCCAAAGGCCACGAGAGTTTTCAGCTTTGGTTTGAATTGCTCGTAATTTAGAGGCTGCAACCATCTTCATTGCCTTAGTAATTTTTTGAATGTTTTTGACACTCTTCATACGATTTCGGACTGCATAAGGTAAGATAAATCGGTCATAGTTATCCAATGTCTAATAAGACAAGATGCAAAAGAATGCAAATTCTTTCTTAAAAACAACAAAAGTTGGAAGTAGAATGGCAGGCATTCATACCAACTTGAGTGGAGATATAGCGCACTCCAACAGGGGCCTGCTCCCTATAGATCATAATGAACTTTAAGAATTCAAAATGAAGAAGAATACACAAAAATTTACTTAAGACAGATAGAAAAGGCTTTGCAAATGCCATTCATAACATAAACAATTATGATGTTGCCAAGTTGTGACTTTCAAGGAGTCCTTATATTTCAAGATCAAAACATGCAGTTTGTTGAATAGCGTGCCAATATGGGTTTAGGAAAAAAAGAATTCATAGGAAAAGGTCATCAAAAAGTTTTGCACAACGTTCCACTTCAAAGTTTCTATCACAATACACAAACCAGAATCCATCTCAATGCATACAGAGTTTTACCTGAACTTTATTTACCTTCGTTGCCCATGCATACTAAAATGAGTAAGAGTTCCTTGTTAAACAAACAAAACACGTTGTATATGGTTTGAAACTGCTTCTGCTTGACATAAGAATCGCAAGACGCAATCAAGCCGTAGAAGGATTTGAGAAAAATAATTCTTAAGAAAAATATTGTCTCTTTTTGTAACTTCAATACAATGCTCATAAAACCAAAATAACCTTGACAAAAAAAAAAATATCTAGAATGCAATGCCGCTGACTATATCGAACAGTGATAAGAAAACACCAACCGAATGTCAAAAGATAACATCCATTGCAAGAATTTGTTATCAATGTCTAAACTTTTAGCAAAGTATACTGAAATCCATCAGTTTATCATCTTGAAACCTGCAAAATCCACTTCACATCCATTTTCACCGTATTACACCCATCGACGTTGAACTTCAAAACTTCTTTTCTTTTCCAGTCTTCCCAACAAATAGGAAGCACAAAATCATGGAGATGAATCGCTATTTAATACCAATCCGACACTTCTCGGTCAACCGCATTCCCCAGGAACAAACACAAAGAGTATATATATAAAAGAAGAAGAAAATCAAAGTGCAAATAAATCCAATCCATTCATATTCATGAAAGGGAAATGGAATCGTACTCGGAGATGACAGAGGATCGGATTGCGGCGGCGATTGGGTGAGGATTAGAGAGAGGGGTAGCGGCGAATCGCCGGGCTTCGCGCCTGAGAGCAGCCATCGCCATTGTTGAAGGAGATGATGATCACAGAAACCCTAGAAACGGAAAGATGGGAAAAGTTTGTTAGATAGAGCTGGGTTTTCCGTTCAGTTGAATCGCACCGCGAGTGGTTTTTACAGTTCTCTTGTTCTTAAGACAAGGAAAAAAAGCAAGGGCTTCGACAGTGATAATAGGCATCAAACGCCGTCGTTATTAAACTATTTTAATATAAAGTAAAACAATAAAATTAAGATAAAGAAACTCCCTTGCGTCTCGTTTGTAACCAATAACGAAGAATCATAAATGAGAATAAGAATAAAAAGTGAGATTATTACGCAAGCATAAAAAATGAAATTATAGAAGTCAATAATTATACTTGTGTTTGATTTTATACTTATATTTAGTTATTATATAATTTTTTACATAGTTAGTTATAATATTTATATTTTATAAATAATTAATAAAAAATTTAATGATTTATAAAATTATTAATTTTAAAATAAGTAT
>JANIPM010000006.1:60773700-60788629 GCA_027478405.1 Erythroxylum cassinoides
TTTAACAAACTAATCACTATTAATGATAATGATGATCATTCATTCCTTTTAACAAACCATTCTAATTATAATGATTATATTCATTTTTATTCCTCACTATATTCATTCTTATTCATATTATCATTTTCTATGGGAACCAACCACCCCCTTATGTCTTTTACACAAAATAGTTTTATAATAATCAAATAATAAGAAAGATGTGTATTACATAATTCTTTATACAATCCAAAATCTCTTCTATTTAAATTTCTATCCAGTTATATACAATACGTTTCAATACTTTTATTTTGTAATTCAAAAACTAAAGATTAATATTTTCTATATGTTAATTGAAGTGGTCTAGTATATGATATATGAATTAAGTTCTTAAAATCATGATTATTATAAAGAAAAAGTCACCTAGAATATGAAATAAACTAGAGAATATGTATTTTCTTAAAAAAATTTATAGTTTAGTGTTATTAAAAAATACTGTGTGTTTTATTAAATGAATACATTTTTAATAAAGAGTTTTCATTATTATTCAAAACTAAAAAATTATTTAAAAATGCTTGCCATAGAAGACAGAGTGACCCATCAAGTGTTCTGCTAAGATGTTATATTTTATAAGATTAAGCCTAAATAAACTGAGTATATATAAGCCTAAATAAGATTCAATCATAAAACCAGTTAGTGATAAAAAGAATATCTCACTAGACTTATATGCATACTCGAGGCCATATATTCTTTCCATATGGGACAAACTCTTACATATATTTCAACACGTCCTCCTCACGTGTGGGCTAATTTAAGGCCTAACGCATGACACAGGCTATCATGTCGAGGTAATGACGACTAACCCAAGAGTAACCTGCTCTTAAACCATGTTCAATTTTTGTAATATTGAGCCCAAATAAATTAGAATTTTTATTATGAGTAAAGTGTAAAGCCCATAATAAGAATTAGACTTGAGTCTAACTATTGTCAAAATGAATAAAACTAGCTATTTGGTTAGTTGGCCTTTATCATTTATTAACCCTTTAATATTTTCATTTTTAATGAATATGAGATATTCTAACACTCCCCCTCACGTATCATTGGAACTGGATATTTAATTGTTACTTGAAATAAACGTAGCAGTAACCGAACTAGACTGTTGGGACTGGACATCTAAAGGGACAATCGGGAAATTAAAAATCTAGACCAAACTTGCTCTGACATCATATTAGAATTTTAATATGAGTAGAGTATAGAGCCCATTAAAAAAATTGGGCATAGATTCATCCGTAACCAAATTAACTAGATCTAGCCATTTGGTTAGCTGACGCTTACCCTTTATTAACCCTTTTAACATTTTCATTTTTAATCAACGTAGGGTACTCATAACATAAAATCTGGCTTGTTTATACCTTAGCATTACACAATACATTGAATGGTATCCGGCTTGTTTATACCTTAGCATTACACAATACATTGAATGTTGGTGACGTTAGATTCTAGTAAGACGTCTCATTTCCATTAGCAGCTCCAGTATACACTGTACTTTGCAGCTGCACCCCCAACAGCTTTGCTAGAAAATCCAGGAGGTGCATGTGAGTCATTAAGTTGTTCTACATTTACTTTATGCCCAAGTTGATTTTCTGTCTAGGAGTTGAATCTTTGTGCATGGGGCGTTGGGTATGATGTAGATATATGTACAACTGCCATATTTCTTTTTATAGGTCGGTATAGTATCTATAAGAACGATTGCAAATCTACATCTCAACAAGCGCAGGTTGTTAAAATTTTCTACATAATTTATCACACTTCCAATTGGTCTTCTAGCTTCTCATCATGAATGATTTTGTTTCAAGATATGGATGGTGAAAGAGCTGGTCCTTAGTAGCAGTTTAAGTGGTGTAGAGCTATTGGTTTTCCATTCCAAAGTGCTGCATGCAAATTTTCAAGGTTAACTATGCAAATCCTTATTGTTTTGTTCCATGCCAAGTTGTTGGTCAATAACCAATTAGGTGATTACCAAATGAGATCCCTAGTTTAATCAATTCTAATTTCTATATTAGGTAATTAATAAATAATATAGCTACATATATATACTAGTTAATCAATAGGTAATTACTAAATGAGATCTTTATAATTACAACTATAAAAGCAATATGTAACTCTCTCAAGCTGAAGAATAAATATTATTCATGTCCAATTTATTAGAAACATTATTGATTCATATTTTATTTAAATGCTTTATGAAAATATCTTTAAATTGTTCCCTTGTTTTTATGTATTTTGTAGAGATCAAGTTTTGTTGTACTTTTATCGTGAACTAAATGATAATCAATCTCAATACGTTTACTTCATTTATAAAACACATGATCAAAAGTAATATGTAGGACAACTTGATTATCACAACTTTGATAAAGCAACCACACGCAAAAAGGGTGGGGGTGGGGGTGGGGCTTTGAATTGTGTGTGACTTAAAAAAAATTATAAGTTACTTCTAGTTTAAAAGGAAATGACAAGAGCATGTTTATAATTAAAACAATAGGAGCTTGTTGTGCGATAGGAACCTATTTAAATAGAAGAAGCCTATTAAACGATAAAAACTTGTTAAACAACAGGAGTCTACTAAAAGAAAAGTTCTGTTAAAAACAATTTAAAATAGAAGGTGTATGTTAAAACTGAAAAGAACCTCTTGTAAGTTAAAAACAGAAGGAGTCTATTATAAAGTGAAGGAGCCTTTTGTTGAAATAAACACACACATAATATAATGCAAAAATTTAAAAGTTAAGAGAAAAGAGAGAATGACACAATGAATTTATACTGGTTCGATTTATAACCCAAGCCTACATTCAGTCCCAAAGTATTCAACTTGAGTGTTTCACTATAAAAATTAAATAGTAATTTGATGAGCCTCTTCAAGCTCACAAGTACATATTTTTCAAGATTTTCCAAACTTCCACATTCGAAGTGTATAACAAGCTTTTAAAAACTCACAGAAGAATAAAATGTAAACTCAAAAGTAAGTTCTCAAATAACAATTTCTTTCTTGATAGAGTGATTTCACTTTCTAAGGAACAATAAGAATGATATGACTCTCAAGAAGATAGATGTTGCTCAAATGTTTCGAAAGTCTGTGTATTTTCATTACTTCAAAAGTGTTGTTACTCTTCTTTAAATAGTCAATTTCTTCAACTAATCGATGCTTCATCGTAATTCCAAGTTCACTTTGGATTTTCAATATTAACTCTGCTGGAAAAAAATTGCTGGAGCTATTTGTTCGAAAAGGTAAGATCTTACCGGATGTTAATAAAGAAAGTTTACTAATAAGGTTCATGCAAGAAAGGAAGTAATTTTTCAATGATTTTATTTTCTTTTTAAAAAAACCGTTATACAAGGAAATAAATCCAATTTGAATTTTGAAATATTATAAAGTTATCAATAAAATCGCTGAATCTAAACCTTGAGTTAACAATCCCCCCTTTTTTTTATAATGTCAAACAATAATAGATATATTTTTCAAAATTCAAAGAGATGATAAATGATTTCGAAAGATACTTGTGACTTTTATATGTTCAGACATAATTAGAAGGAGCTTATCTTTTAAGAAAGGAACATATCATTTATATATCACAGATTTTTACATGTTCAACAACAGAATCAATCACATATATAATTGAGGTAGTATTGAGAAATATGCATTGAGAGAGATATCATCATATATGCAGAAATATGTAAAAAGAAATATCAACATAAACTCTCCCCCTTTGTCATTATCAAAAATAATAAAAGAGTGTAAGGAGGAAGTGAAATAAAACAAAATAAAAGGAGCCATTTAAACGAAGTGCAAAGACAAGTAGCAGAGAATATTCATGCAGAAATAATATAAGAGGGTTTGCACATACCAAGCTCTTTTCTTAACAGACAAAATCTATCTTTAGAGAGTGACGGTGTGAAAATGTTAGCTACTTGATTCTCAGTATTAGCATGTAAAAGATCAATGGTTCCTCCTAAAACATGATCTTTAGAAAATAATGTTTGATTTCTATATGCTTAGTCCTATAATGATGCATAGGATTTTTAAAAAGATTTACAGCTCTAGTATTATCACATAATATAGGAATATGAGAAAACTTTAGAGAAAAATCCTGTACATGATGTTTCATCCATAATATTTAAGCACAACAGCTGGTAGCTACTATGTATTCCACTTCAGTCATCGAAAGCACTATGCAATTTTGCTTCTTGCAAGACCAAGATACTAGACATCCTCCAAGAAATTGACAGTGACCACTTATGCTTTTTCGATCAACTTTATCATTTGCATAATACGCATCACAATAGCCTACTATGTCAAATGAATCAATTTTTGGATGCCATAATCCAAAATCCATAGTTCTGTGGGGATATCGAAAGATTCTTTTGACTGTTTAAAGATGGTTTTCTTTTAGATTTGATTGAATGCGTGTGAAAAGACATATATTAAGCATAATGTTTGGTCTTGAGCTTGTAAGATATAGTAGTTATCCAATCATTCCTCTATTGTCTCATCCATAACTTTGCCTTCTTCGTCTTTATCAAGTTTAATTCTAATGTACATAGGAGTACCCATCAGTTTAACATTCTCAAAATGATATTTCTTAATGAGTTCCTTTCTGCATTTGTCTTAGCTAATGAAGATTCCTTTTTTGTTTGTCTGATTTGTAATTTGAGAAAGAATGATAATTTTCCCACCATGCTCATTTCAAATTCCCCCTGCATTAATGCTAATAATTCTTCATAGAAGGATAGATTAGTAGCACCAAATATTATATCATTAACATATATTTGCACTATGAGTAAATCATTCTCCTTTCTCTTAATAAATAAGGTTTTATTGACCTATCATCTCTTTTAAAGTTATTCTCAAGTAAAAAGTTACTTAACCTCTCATACCATACTCGAGGAGCTTGCTTTAAACGATACAAAACTTTGGTTAACTTCATCATGTAATTTGGATGATTTTCATCTTCAAAACCTGGGGATTGCTTAACAAATACTTCTTCGTTAATGTATTTAAAAATTCACTTTTAACATCCATTTGGAACAACTTGAAGTTTTTATAGCATGTAAAGGTAAGTAAAATTCTAATCGATTCCAATTTAGCAACAGGTGCATAAGTTTCATCAAAATAAATACCTTCTTGTTGATTTTAACCTTGAGCCACAAGTCTAGCTTTGTTTCTTAGCAACTTACCATTTTTGTCAAGTTTATTTTGAAATACTCTTCGAGTCCCAATGATTGACTTATTTTAAGGACAAAGTATTAAATTCCAGGTTCTATTTGTGAGATTAGAGCAACAAAGTTATTCTTGAACGATGATCTTATTCTTAGACTTTCAGAGGGATCTTCCAGAATATATTGATATGTAACAAGACCTCTTCGTTCTTTCGGTGTTTTTCTTTGCATAGGCTCCTGCTGAGAAGAAGGAGCCTGCTCTATTATAGCTTTATAGGGGCCTTCTTGATTTTGTAATTATAAAGGTATTATAAGTGTAGTTTGATTCTCCGATGTATTTTTAGGTATTAATGTATGCTCTTTATCATATGAGTTAGTTGTTGTTTTCGAAGGTAATGTTTCATCAAATACCACATGTATTGATTCTTTTATCTTCTTTGTTCTTTTATTATATACTCTAAATCTTTTACTAGCCATACTATAGCTCAAAAAGATAGCTTCGTCTGATCTTGGCCTAAAATTTTCAAGGTTGTCTTTTCCATTATTTAGAACAAAACACTTACAGTCAAATGCTCGAAAGTAAGCAACATTTGGTTTTCTTCCTTTCCACAACTCATAGGTGGTCTTTTTCAGAGTAGGTCTTATGAAACATCTGTTAAGTATATGATAAGTGGTTAACATAACTTTTGCCCAGTAACTATGAAGTACGCCACTTTCACATAGCATTGTTCTAGCCATATCTACGAGAATCCTATTCTTTCTCTCAATAACTCTATTTTACTGAGGAGTCCTTGGGTATGAGAAGTTGTGAATTATAACATTTTCGTTGCAGAAGTCTTCAAATTTTCTATTATCAAATTCTCCTCCGTGATCGTTTCAAATTGATGTAATGCAGTACCTTTTTTTAGTCTGAACTTTCTTGTAAAACTTCTTAAAGACTACAAAAGTATCATCTTTATTTGATAAAAAATAAACTTATGAAATCTAGAAAAATCATTTATAATAACAAAACTGTAATGTTTGCCACCAAAATTTTAAGTCCTAGTAGGGCCAAATAAATCCATGTACATGAGTTCAAGTGACTGGTTGGTAGTCACAATATTTTTAGAAGGGAAGCTACTTCTAATTTGTTTTCCTTTTAAGCAAGCTTCACAAACCTGATTGCTCTCAAATTTCAAATTTGGTAGTCCTCTTACTAACTCATTTTGGACAATTTTGATAAAATGCTCATACTAGCATTTCCAAATCTTCTGTGCCAGATAAGTGAATCCTTTTCTATTAAGACAAAACACTTGTCACTTTGAGAAGATATATCTTCCAACTGAGCACAATATATGTTCTAATTTCTAGGACCAACAAAAACAATATTATTATTAAGATTGTCAATTATTTCACAATGTGATGTATCGAAAGTAACTTTGTAACCTTTATCACATAATTGACTTACACTAAGCAAGTTATGTTTCAATCCATCAACAAAAGGAATAATATCAATAAAAGCAAAGTAAGAATCACCAATTTTACCTATTTTGGTAACCTTTGCCTTGTTTTTATCGACAAAGACAACATTACCTCTATCTTTCCTTTCAATATAATTTAAATACGATATTTCACCTATCATGTGTCTCGAACAACCGCTATTAACTATCCATTGATTTTTCTTTGTCTCCATTTTGAAGGATATCTGTAGAGTGTATTATCTCATTTTATGTGCGCAAATCTTTATGGGTCCTTTCACGTTAGTAGTTTGACCTTTCCGTCTTCAAACATACATTTGAGATGGTTATTTCATTTTCCGAAAGTAACATGAGTAACTAATATGACCATGTCGACCATAATAATCGCACAAAATAAATGAATGATAGTTGTTATGATTTTTGCCACTTACTAGGTTCCTGTTGTTTTGGCTATAGCTACTGCTGGATTTAACAAAGAAGTTTTTGTATGACCTGATATTGTTATTTTTATTATATCATATTCTAGCCTTATCAAAAACACATTTACCACTCCTAAGTAATGTATCAAGATTGTTTCTTCCATTAACAAAATTAACAAGATCTTTTTCAAAAGAACCAATTTTGTTAGCACATTTTTCTTTTTTGAGTTTTAAAGCAATAACTTTCTCTTCTAATTGTTTTTTCTTACCATAGTCATTTTTAAGTAATGATTTTTCTAACTGAATTAGTTTTTGTTCCAAGCATTTTTTTTCAAAAAATGTTTACTTATTATCATTTTCAAGAGAAGTAACTTTAGACAACAAATCTTTGTTTTCCAATTCTAATAATTTAATCTTATTCATTAAAGATTCATCATTAGTTTTTGACTTCTCAACCTTTTTAAAATACTGCACTATTAATTTTTTTTACTGATCATATAAATTATGATATGCATCTCCCAATTCATCAATTTCAATATCAGATTTAGAATAATATACCTCATCATCTCCTGGTTTGGCCATGAAGCAAATGTTACTGACTTTCTCAGGTTCTTCTTCTTCAAAGTTATCAAAATCCTCATCTAACCAAGCTCCAGTCATACCATGCTTTTTGGGTTTTCTATTTTTTGTCTTGTCCTTTTGAAGAAGAGGAAATTTTGGCGTTGTGTGTCCAAGCTTCTTGTCGTGATAACATATAATTTGATTATTTTGTGTATTGCTATTGTCGTTGCTGCCTTTTGATAGGAACTTGTAGTTTCCAATTTTTTTATTTCCTTCTCTTTTCTTCTCGAGTTTCTTTTTGTAGAAGCAGACATTTTTTTGACCATGAAGTTGAATTTATCATCTCCATCTATGTACAACTCAGTATCACTTTCATTATCATTTGATAGATTCGATTCGTCAGCTGCTTTTAGTGCTATTTCTCTTCTGTATGAGAATCCTTCATCTCGCCTAAGCCTGACTTCATAAATCATTAATTTTCCTCTTAACCAGTCAAGTGATATTTTATCGAGATCGTTTGTGGTTTCCAGAGCAGTCACTTTAGGTCTCCATTCCTTTGGTAATGATTTTAGAATTTTTATTACCAGCTCGTCATTTGTAATATCTTGCCCAATTTTTCAAGGTAGTGATGACGTTGTTGAAATGTCCAAAGAATTCGTCTATTGTTTCTCCCTATTTTATGCAAATAATCTCGTATTGCAAACTTCGTTACCTTAGGCGCATATCTCAGCAACACAAAATGAGGGTTTCACCTATTTCTTTACCTCATTCGTTCCTTCAAAGTAACTTGAAACTTGTCCCACATTTCTTTTGCTGTAGAATAGTAGGATATCTTTTCATACTCTTCTAGAGATAATGCATAGATCAAATAATGTCTTGCTTTGGCATTCAACTGTGTATTTCTTCTATCAGCATCGTTCACACTTCTATGTTGTCAATAGCAGGAGGTATAGCTCCATCTTTGATAGCTTGCCAGATTTCGATATCCACCGATTGAAGTTAGATGGTTATTTTTTTCTTTCCAATAAGAATAGTTGTTTCCATTGAAGTAAGGAGGCTTTGAGACAGATTATCCTTCAAGGTTTCTTAAGTTGTTTTCCATGATCTATCACGTGCTGTAAAACACAATAAATGTGAAGTCTCACTTTGATACCAAATGAAAAAGCAAACACACGCAAGAGGGTGTGAATTATGTGTGACTTAAAAAGATTTTGCAAGTTACTTTCAGTTCAAAAGGAAATGATAGGAGCTTGTCTATAATTAAAACAGTAGGAGCCTGTTGTGCGATAGGAACCTATTTAAACAAAAGGAGCCTATTAAACAATAAAAATCTTATTAAACGACAGGAGCATGATAAATGAAAAGTTATGTTAAAAACAATTTAAAATAGAAGGTGCCTATTAAAACTGAAAAGAACTTCTTATAAGTTAAAAACAAAAGGAGCCTGTTATAAAGTAAAGAAACCTCTTGCTGAAATAAACACACACACACACACAGTATAATACAGAAATTTAAAAGTTAAGAGAATAGAGAGAAGGACGCAGTTAATTTATACCTGTTCGACTTACAACCCAAGCCTACGTTCAGTCCACAAGTATTCAACTTGAGTGTTTCACTAAAAAAAATATGTTGTAATTTGACTAGCCTCTTCAAGCTCACAAGTACATAATTTTCAAGATTCTCCAACCTTCCATACTTAAAGTGTATAATAAGCTTATAAAAACTCACAAAAGAATAAAATGTAAAATCAAAAGTAAGTTCTCAAATAACAATTTCTCTCTTGATAGAGTAAATTCACTTTCTAAGGAACAAAAAGAATGATATGACTCTTAAGAAGATAGATGATGCTCAAATGTTTCGAAAGTTTGCATATGTTTGTTACTTCATAAGTATTGTTGCTCTTCTTTAAATAGTCAATTTCTTCAACTAGCCGTTGCTTTATCTTAATTCTAAGTTGATTTTGGATTTTCAATATCATCTCTGCTGTAACAAAAATTTTCAGAGTTATTTGTTCGAAAAGGTAAGATCCTCTCGGATGTTAATAAGGAAAGTTGACTAATAAGGTTCCTGCAAGAAAAGAAGTAATTTTCCCATGATTTTATTTCCTTTTTAAAAAATTGTTATCTATACAAGAAAATAAATCCAAGTTGAATTTTGAAATATTATAAAATTATCATAAAAAAGTTAAATATAAACCTTGAGCTAACAAACTTTGCTAGTGTTAAGGCTCTATAACCAATTTTAGTTTATACTTAATACATCCTCGTTATCTCAAATGTTAATTATATCAAAGCTTTATATTCAAATTCTATATTGGACCTGAAAACAATATTTTGCTTGTTTTTCATGAAACTAAATTTCCTCTAATGAAGATACAATAGTCAATTGTGGAATATCAGTCAATCTTAGGGTGTCCATAATTTTCATACAACATCCTTCATTTAGGAGCTCCTTTAAAGTACAATAAGATATATTCTAGAATAGTCCAATGATGAATAATTGATGAAGAAATGAATTATTATACTAATAAAATATGTAATATAATGATGAGTTAATGTAAGATAGTGTAATTTTTAACTAATCTTTAATATTTCTTAGGATCTTTAAGTAAATCTCCATAAGCACATTAGAGCATAGCATGACTTAGTCCTTAATTTTTTTGGTCTTAGTTAACAGGTCAAGTGTATATTTCCTTTCATATAAGAACATGTCTTTATTACTTTTTGTCACCTCTACTCCTAAAAAAATACTTCAAAACCCCTAAATCTTTTTTGTGAAACTAATTGTGAAGAAAGGACTTCAAAGATGGATCACCCATAGTATCACTTCTAGTAATGACAATATCATTACGTATAATAACGAGAATGATGCATAATGTAAAATGCGTATATAGTATCCAGGGGTCAAATTTACTCTTACTCATTCCAATTGTTTCAACTACCTAATTAAAATTTTCAAACCAAGTACAAGGAGTTTATTTAAACCATATAAGACTTTTGAAAATAACAAAATTTTGTATACCCCTCATAAATAACAAACCAGGTTGTTGCTCCATATATACTTGCTTTTGAAGGTCACTATGTAAGAAGGTATTTTTTTATATGTCTAATTGATGTTAAGACCAATAATGAGTAGTAGTCGTTAGAAATGAATAAACGAATAAATGTTAATTTAGCGACAAGGAAGAAAGTGTCATAATAATCCACACCAAAATTCGAAGTATAGTCTTTTCCATAAAACATGCTTTAAGTTGAGCTACTGATCTATCAAAATTAAATTTAATTGTAATCACCAATCTACATCCAATAGCGCTCTTTCCCACAAGTAAGTTCACTAAATCCCATATATTATTAGCATCTAAAGTATTCATATCCTCTATTATAACATCACTCTATCCATAATGGGATAAGGATTTATGAACAACTTTTGGAAAAATATCCTGTTAAATAGTAATAAAAGTGGGATGATATATGATCTCGTAAAAGAATAGATCATCTTCTCAAAAATCAAAGAAGTAAGAAAGAAAGGATTGTGCTCTAAAAAAGTAGCAATGATTGATATAAGATATTTCTTGAGATTAGAATAGTACCATTGATACACTTTTTACATATTATAGCAGCATAGTTAAACGCAATCTAAACATTTGGGATCTAACTTAGTTACATAGGGACAAACACCACAAACAAAATAAGTACTACCAAATCTTCATGGTGTAATATGAAATAAAGGTGTAGTGGGAAAATGACACTATAATGAATCTCACCACGAAGAATAGGTGAAGGCATGAAGTTAATAGAAAAGGGATATAATTGCATTATCCTAAATTTTTTAGGAACGCGTATTTAAAATAAGAGTTCTCTAGTAGTTTAAAAGAGATGTCGATTTTTCCTTGCAACAACACCAATTTGAGATGGTGTGTCGATGCATAAGAATTAATGAAGAATGAATCTTTGAAATGTGTAGGTTCAAAATGATGTGAAAAATATATTCTTTGGAGTACTAGTTCTTAAAGTATGGATTGAGATATTCAATTGTGTTTTATTTTAACAAAAAAAGTAAAATGGGAAGATAAACTATAATAATTTTTCATTAAATAATTCCAACTCACATAAGATAAATCATCAATAAAAAGTTTTTAAAATATATTAAAATTCAGTTTAGATATAATAAGAAAAGAATCGTAAACATAAAAAGCTAATTTAAAAGGAAAAGTAGCTCATTTATTAACCTAAGAGAGTAAAGACACACGATGATGTTTAGCAATCTAACATGTCTTATAATATAAATAAAATGCATTGAGAAATTGAGGATATAACTTATTCAATAAAGATAAAGAGGCATGCATAGATAATAATGCGCTTTAAAAGGAGTTAAGACAATTACAAGCTAGAAGTCATGGAACTTAGGTTTCAATAATGAAAAAACCTCCTAATTCAAGTCCTTCAAAAATAATCTTTTTAGTCATAGGATCTTGAGAAGGATAGGGACAATGATTAGGAAAAATTAAGAGATAATAATCAAGGGCACTAGAGAGTTTACACACACATATTAAATTGAAGGAAAATCTAAGTAGGTTTAAGACAAATGATAGAGAAAGTAATTAAGTATGATTAATAATTGTCAGAACCAAGAACAAAATAACTAGATCCATCACTGAAAGCAATACGGAAAGGAACCATGTGCTTATGAAAAACAAAGAAAATACTAGAATTACTTGCATATAATATAAGGCATTATAATCAATGACTCATTGTGAGGAAAGGTAAAGAAGACATGTAGTTATATTACTTGAATCAATAATAGTAGAGATGGGAAAAGAGAAGTTTAAATTCTTCTTTGTACTTAGTGAATCTAACAAATTTATCTACAAAAATCATTAGTCTTTTTTTGGATGAATTATGTGTAGTAGTAGGGATTGCAACATAAATTGAATAGACTTTTGGGATTTGTTTTGCATTTTTCAATATGTTCACTTAACATGGCCCAACTTATAATAGTAACGATAGACAATTCCTCTTGCATCTTGAATATTAAAATGTATATTCCTCCTCTTTTATTCTTATTCTTATGATATGACTTTCCAGTGACAAATCTATAATTATGATTGACAAGAGAACTAAGGTTCTGAATATTAGAGGTTACAAATACATGGATATCTGTATGATTATTTGAGCAAATACCTCATACAGGAAGAAAATCTCAACATTAGAGAGAATTTGAGACTTAGGAATCTCAAATTAAGCGTTAACATTAGCCAAAAAAAGACCCACTATTTCCATTTTCTACCATTGAGATTGTTGAACTTTAACATTAGAACTAATAGGTAATAAGACATTTAATTCTTTATACATCTTTTATAAAATATATAAAATATGTCTAAAGAGATTCATTTTGTTGTTCAACATGATAAACTCCCTTACATACTTCATAAATACAAGAAATATTCCCTTTTTCAAAATACAAGAACTCTAAATATTCAATCAATTCTTATGAGTATTTAATTAATCAAACTAACAACTTCATTATCAATAGAGTTTTGAATTTGTAAGAAAAACTGAGCATCATCTCACAACCACTCCTTGTGATTATAGTTCAATAGTGAAGCATTAATAAGGTGTTGGTCCTTTGAAATGCTCTTAAAAAAAATTCAAACAATTTATACCAATATAAATAATTGATATTAGTCAACTTATATGACAATCAAGTTCTTTTGTTTGTCATCCATATAGATAAAATATTTAAACAAATTGATAACAAGCCACAAAAGGATCAATCCACCCACAATAATAAATGAAATTACAATTTGGATAAGGCCTTGTTTCAAAATATAGAAAGACCACGGTTTCTAGAGCTACTGGGCAGAACCAACCTATCAACAAGTTTACAAACATCTTAGAAGAATACCAACAAGTTAATAATCATTGTTTGTAAACTAGACTTGCCAATGTCAAGGGTCCAAACGTGAGCAAAGGAAGAGAAAATGTTTCTATCGGGGTATAGAGGAAATCAAACCCACAAAAGTGCAAAGAGAAGAGGCGATGTTAGAGAAGCTAACCTGAAGCTAAGGTGCTATGGCCCATGTCAATGTATTGATGTTGGTGTGAAATATGCAGATGATGTATGACACATAAATCTTTTGATGGCCAAACTTCAAGGAAGAGTTAATCAATGGACAACCTAACACCAAAACCAAAAATTACCTAAAAATGGTAGCAAAAGAATCATAAGCTCTACCCACTGAACATAATTAAAGCAAAGAAGAATGAATTCAAATAGTCAAAATAGGCTTTGATACCATGTAATTAGGTGGAAATTTTGATTCAACTGATGATTTTTATACAAAGTTATAACTATATTTGCATACTAGTAATCAATAGCTAATCAAAAAAAAAATGGTAAATAATCGCTAATTAGAAATTGATTAACTATTAAATGATATTTCAATAATCAAGTCTTTAATCTTGTAGCTTTCGGTCTTTAACTATAGAGACTAAAACTTAATCTACAATTATACATTCAGTCTATAATAATTTTAAACCACCTTAATACAAGTTCTTTTTGCACATATATTTTTTGAAATTTATAATATCACTAATTGTATTATTTTCTTAATTTATTTTAAAATTAAGTTAATATGGTTTCAATTATAACTTAAAACTTTTCATTCTTTTATTTGGTTAAGGTTGATATATTTGATGGAAGATCAAGAAGACAGGAAAGCCCAAGGTTGAAATTAAGCAATTTGTTTTATTAATTCATTTGTTCCAAGTTGTCTATAATAAAGCATAAATAGAATAGACTTGACAACAATAAAATGAATTTTATACCGTATCGATAAGAAAATAGTACCCAAATATTTTGTACTATATTAAAAATAATATCAATCAATATCAAAAGCTTTAAAAGGTACCGGCCAATGCCAAAATAAAATACCTATTAATTTTAGGCTTAAAATGTAAAATGGAAAAGTTAAATTAACTATTTTCAATTTTACAATTAAAGTACTAAACCCTTACTTTTCCAGCATTCACAATTTGACTTCACTCTTAAATCACTTAAACTTTCGTGAAAGAAAATCATAAATGAAATAATGGAGGAGACTAAGGATTGGAAGGGTCTTAGTATTGTTGTTAAACACAATGCAAAATTGTTGCGAATAAAAATGAAGAATAGGAGAGAGAAGGAGAAAGAGAAGAGTCTAGAACTTTAAAGAGAGAGAGAGAGAGACACACTGTTAGACCCCGAATTTTTCTTATGATGTCATTAAGCATGAATTTTGATAATTTTGTGTTTATGGCTTAGTTT
>JANIPM010000006.1:60788729-60807442 GCA_027478405.1 Erythroxylum cassinoides
CAAACAATCTTTGGCCTTTAATTTGGAAATGGGCAGGCCCTCAGCGCATACGAACCTTCCTTTGGCTTCTCGCCCAGGACAAACTCCTGACTAACACTTAGCGTGTGCGGTGACATATTACTTCCGATAGCCGCTACTCCATATGCGGACAGGATGAGTCCTCTTTACATGCCGTGCGGGACTGTCCGCACGTGAGCACCTTATGGCGGCAATTCCCCTCCGGAGTGGTAGATCGCGCGTTCTTCTAGCACGACACTGCGCTTTGGGTACAATCTAACCTTCGGAAGTTCTCCCCGGACGTGCTCGGTGACTGGTCTACCGTTTTTGGGGTCGCCTGCTGGACGCTCTGGACCTGGCGAAATAAGAGCCTGTTTGTTGCAGATTTTGTGTGGCCGGACAATGGCCCGCGAGTAGTCCTAGAGTATGTTCAGTGGATCTCCCGCGCTCGTGCGTTGGAGGACAATATTTTTCCTCACCAGGGGCTCCTCCTTGGGAGTCGTGTGGGATGGACAAAGCCCCCCACGGACTGGATTAAGGTTAACACGGATGGTGCCTATCAGCGGGGCTCGCCCATCGCTACTGCGGGCGGCCTCATTCGTGACTGTCATGGTCAGTGGTGCGGTGGTTTCTTCCAGCTTTTTAGCTACAGCTCCCCTTTAGAAGCCGAACTACGAGGGGTCCACTCGGACCTCCAACTTGCTTGGTCCCTCGGCCATCGCCGGATCATTTTAGAAGTGGACGCCTTGGAAGTCATTAATTTGCTTTCGATTGCTGTCACGGAGACTGACTTCAATTTTGTTTTGTTGGCAGGCACCCGTAGATTACTCCAACAAGATTGGGAGGTGCAATTTCGACACGTCCATCGGGAAGGCAATTAGTGTGCTGATGCGTTGGCCACTTTTGCTACCCAGAGCAGCCCGGGGCTTCATATTCTTCAAGGCCCTCCATTTCCTATCCTCGCGCTCTTACATCAGGACATGCAGGGAGCACATTACCGCTGAGCTTTGCGTGTGTTAGCTTAATCGAGTTTTCAAGTTTTCTTTTTCCCTTGTATTAAAAAAAAAACTTAATCTACAATTATACATTCAGTCTATAATAATTTTAAACAACCTTAATACAAGTTTTTTTACATATATATTTCTTGATATTTATAATATCACTAATTGTATTATTTTCTTAATTTATTTTAAAATTAAGTTAATATGGTATCAATTATAGCTTAATACTTTTCATTCTTTTATTTGGTCAAGGTTGATATATTTGATGGAAGATAAAGAAGGATAGGAAAGCCCAAAGTCGAAATTAAGCAATTTGCTTTATTAATTCATTTGTTCCAAGTTGTGTATAATAAAGCATAAATAGAATAGACTTGACAACAATAAAATGAATTTTGTACCGTATCAATAAGAAAATAGTACCCAAATATTATGTACCATATTAAAAATAATATCGATCAATATCAAAAGCTTTAAAAGGTACCGACCAATGCCAAAATATTAGAAAAAACCTATCAATTTTTGGGTAAAAGTGTAAAATTGAAAAGTTAAATTAACTATTTCAAATTGTACAATTAAAGTACTAAACCCTTACTTTTCCAGCATTCACAATTTGACTTCACTCTTAAATCACTTAAACTTCCATGAAAGAAAATCATAGAAGAAATAATGGAAGAGACTAAGGATTGGAAGGGTCTTAGTATTGTTGTCAAGCACACGATGCAAAATTGTTGCGAACAAAAATGAAGAACAGAAGAGAGAAGGAGAAAGAGAAGAGTCTAGAACTTTAGAGAGAGAGAGACATACACATTAGTTCATATCCTTCTTTGTGAGAGAAACGGTTACAGTTTTATACTAGTTATAGTTGTATAACAACTCTAATATTTTTATACATAACAATTCTTTCTTTTTTAGAAAACCTTGTCCCCAAGGTTATGGAGGTTTACAAAATGGCTAAAAATGAATAATCTTATTTTCTTTTTACTACCCATCTTCTTCACAATATCACCAGCAATTACTCCTCAAGCATCATAGAGTAAGGAGATTAGATTATCAAAATGAGACACAATCACACAAACAACTCTAGCAATGTAACCACCTGCAAAGCTCACAATCTGCTAATTTAACAGAACTCCAAAATTGATGAAATGCTTCTATACTTTGCAGGGTCAATTTGCATGTTACTCTTAAAGAAATCAAGAGGAGTGGTCGTCGTATAGGTTAGACCACATCTAAGAAGACCACCAGTCGTACAAGTAGCGTAAAAAGCTGGAGAGTACATCTTAATCTTACTAGGCTCGCTGGGAGAGGAGACAACTAAGGAACCAGCAGAGGCGATGTCTTTGTTATTCATGAGAGGGGTGGACTCTACAGTCAAAGACTTTATGTAGTCCTTCTTTGCATGGGTTGTTCGTTTCGATTCGTGAGTTCCAGAGTAACTGCAATAGTAGCTTCCACTTCCACTTCTTGTCGCTTCAAAAATTGTCACCATAGTTTTAAGCTGCAACAGGTTGTTCTCCAATTTTTTGTTATGTTTAGAACTTCCAAAAACATCTTCTCATTCTTGCTTTGAAATTCCAAAAACATTTTCTCGCTTCTGATCTATGCCTCCATCAAACTTTTCATGTTTTCTTCGATTCCACACAGAATCGACTTCTCTGATACCATTTGTTAAGAATAAAAATGAAGAACATAAGAGAGAAGGAGAGAAGGAGAAAGAGAAGAGTCCAAAAAGAAGAAAGAAGAACAGAGAACTTTAGAGAGAGAGAGAGAGACACACACACATTAGCTAATTCATATCTTTTCTTGTGAGAGAAACGATTACAGTTATACTAGTTAACACTGTGTAATAGCTATAATATTTTTATACGTAATGAAATCGGTGCAAAATCGCTAGGCCAAGGTCACAGTAATGTCATCGGCTACAACGCTGGTGATCAAAGCCCTAAAAGAGCCAAAGAGGTACATAAAGAAGATAAAGAACATCAATCATAAATTTCTTTGATAATGAGCTTTATGGTGCTAAGAAAACAAAAAAGATGGAGATGAATTTAAATTGATACGGCAACAAACGTTGGATTTTTTATGCTCGAGAAAGCAATATTGTTATGTTTTAAGATGTATGGTATATATATCTTATTATTTTGTTTGACATTTTATTTATTAATTGGACATATAAGATATTAATTTGATAATGACTTGGATTCAAAAAGCTATTGGTGATAATCTTCTAGTTGTAATAGAGTCCTATCCTTAATTAATGTGTATCTTGACAAGAAGTATGATGGATTACGTGGGTGATGCAGAGTGAAGCACTGTTGGATTTTTAGGATAATGGTTTAAGTGTGATAAAACTCTATCTTGAGTAGGAGTGTGTATAGATCACGTCTATGTGTATGCAGTTGTGTTTTGATTTCATCTTTGCATGAATCAGCTTGGGAATTTCATTTTTATGCTTCAACGTCTTTCCTCCGTGAAAGCATTCCTTGAGATAGTCTATTTAGATTTTATAGCTGAGTGGTTATTAGCTATAAAATTGGTGTAGGTTATAACATCGGATCTCTGCCAATCCTCTCGCTCCTTTTTTTCATGAAAGTTTGCCCTCTTCTTTGTTGAGGTATGTAAACAGGTGCAGTTGTGATTTTGCTTTTTACATTGCGTGAATCAGCTATCTATATTTCTAACTCTTCAACGTCAAATTGCTAGTGGCGTTTTCAAGGTAATTGATTCATCTTTCTGGTGTATGTGTCATTTTGGTACTGCTTTTCGGTTTTATGAAGTGTGGTTTGAGTAGCTCCCTTTGAAGATTCACGATTGAAAGTTAGGCGCAAAATCCCAACGGTTGACTACGACAATTTACTTGGTGAACAACTTTCAGATCTATCTTAGAAGGAGCTGAATTTATCGAGAAGTCATTCCTTCCTATCTCAAGTGTATTTAGTTTTCATTTTTTATTATTCTAATCATTTGAGTTATTCATTTATTGTTCTTTTGTTAAAAGATTGATTGAGAAAATCCTCTGTTTAAGTTAGGACAAAGCAGTCGTATTATTGGGTATAAATTTCTTTCACAGAAAGTAAATATGAGAAATAGTATCAAGGGTTGATTAGTGTCGACTCAATAAAGCCTTAGGTAAATCTATTGTACTTTCGTGAAAATATTAAGCTGGGTGAAAGTTCCACAGACGTAGGCAAGATATGCCGAAATGCGTTACCAAATCCCCGGTATTTGTTATTATTTCATTTTTGATTACTTTTGTTTTCGTTTGTGCTAGAAATTATGAAAAGCGGATTGTAATGATAAATATAAAGATGAGTTTAAGTTGGTAGAATGAAAAACGTTGAATCTTTAAGGCTTTGATGGACTATTACATGCTTATTGTTATGCCTATAAAAAAGAATTTGTAATGAATGAATCTTTTGAATAAAAAATATAACACACTCATGTGATATCTTCCTTATAAGTGTAATCTTATCTTTGGTTAGTAAATGGTAATATTAAACTTCACCTAACGTCTTAACCTCTAAAATCAGCATAATTGCTCAAAATGTTTGAACGAAACTTCAAACTTGATCATTGTAACTCTTTATTTTCATGTATCATACAAAGATTCAGCTCATTATTGCTTTCGAAAGATTCAAACAAAATTGAAAGAAGAAATCAATCGACCAATAAATCCAAATCTAAAAGACAGGCAATTATGATGCGTTTCATCAAAATTCGAACTATAATAATAGAGAACCATACTTTTTAATAAAGACACTGGCACATGGAAAGTCTAATAACACGAGAGACAGACACAGCCTTAATAAATAAATCTATATCTAGATTTACACAAAACATAGCAGAGGGAAGAAGAGAAGAGAGGTCATTGGAAAGTTGGCCCACCTCCACCAACAGCAGAACATTGATCACCACTAAAAGGGAAAGGGAAAAAGGGCAAGCAAAAATTTTCAACCCCACAAATGCAACCAGCATGAAGCAAAAAGGAACAGGCCATTGTAATCCAGCTTTAGTCCACCATCACTCATGTCAGTGTTGATTCCAGCTCCTGTTGGACTTACTCCGTTGCCGATCCCTCCTAATACTCCGTTGGAAGGAGTTGCAGTGTAAGGAGTTGTGGATGTGGGAGTGGTAGTATTTCGGGTTCCCGTAGTTGGTGTGACCGGGGTAGTAGTTGTTACGCCTGAGCCTGTAACACTGGAGCAAGAAAACACGCAACAGTCAACCAAATAGTAGATTCTTAGCACCACAGCAGCAGCAGCATCTAACGATACCCCTTGAACAAATGAACAGTGCTCAAGCTTAAGGACATTCAGGTTGAAAGTAACCACAATACAAACGTCAATGGACCCCCAAAGAGTAGGAAAACTTTTCCTAGGAAATTTGTTTCATAAACATCTCAGAAATTTTAATTTTGTCAAAGCAAACTCACAAAAACTATAGCATTTACACGAACCAAAACGTAGTTTCTTTGAAGGAACATCACACTGCAAGTGGCATAACTCAGTAGCCATATGTTATCTAAACCGCAAATAGATTGCAGGCAAACAAGGACAAAATTAC
Organism: Erythroxylum cassinoides; assembly: GCA_027478405.1. Lineage (NCBI taxonomy): Eukaryota > Viridiplantae > Streptophyta > Magnoliopsida > Malpighiales > Erythroxylaceae > Erythroxylum > Erythroxylum cassinoides. The sequence goes on from JANIPM010000006.1 coordinate 60,794,291, forward strand.
AATTTCAATCAACAATTCTCCTGAAGGTAGGGGGCCACGCTCTGCCCCATGTTCTGCGACTGCGGTGCACAAAAGCATAGAGGCAACCTTGCTTTTGCTACAGTATGAATGAAAAAGAGAGGCGCAATTGTCTCCCAAGTCAATTAGAATAAGATGTTCCTGTCCTGTCCATCAGCTAATCCAAGAAACAACTAAAGAAGGGACCTACTGTTCTTCACTCTTCATCCAGTGCACCTAAACATTTTATGTTTTGAGAGTCAGTTCCTCTTCCCAGTTGGTGTACAAGGGATCCATAATCCTCGTCCCATACACCCTCCACGACCACTATAGCTGGAAGCAGATTTTCTTCACTCCAAATTTATACATAAGAGAGTGACAACACTAATTTGCCGCTCAACAGGTCACTTTGGAACCGTAGACTCACACCTACACATCCCTATATTCAAAAAGTGGGTTTATATCTCCAAAATTTGATAATCCCAACGCTTAGTTACTAATGGAAAATATACCCCACTTTACTAGTTGGTGGCAGTATGTCGCTCAATGGGAACGGAACTCCTTAGCACCTGCTTTATGTCAAATACTCCTTTTGACCACAAAGCACAGCATCAAGTAAAAAATAACAGACTAGTGTTCAAAAAATGCAACAATATGGCTAAATTTCTCCTTTCTGATCCACATTAGTTGACCTGTTGATGATGCTATTCTCAATAATTGGATGGATGATATAACATGAAAAGGATTCTCATGCGAGTGGAGAACATCATGATAACATGGGCAAGCACGATAAAAAGATCTCAACTTAAATACAACTATCGGTTCATACTGAAAGAAACAAACAAAAGATATATTCAAGGTAAAAAGGGAACGGGTCATGAAGATTTTAGTAGCACAAAGGATTCGAAAAAGAAAACAGTAGACAGATCTAGACTGAAAATTCTTGCAAAAATCCACCCTTTGTCCTCCGTTACATTGAGGCTTCTTTAAATTAGCCTCAATGTAAACTCAAAGTTCAAACCCATTTGCCAGCTTTTTTTTTTTAATTTTTGGGGCGTCGAACCACACTATTAGGGAAAGGGGGATTTTGGCTGGAGTTTGTTAATTGCCCAAAACATACTTTAAGGTAAGCTGCCTAAGTGAATGTATGATAAGAATAAACTATTCTCAGCGTCAGGAAATCGGTGAGTTTCGCAATTCCCAAATCCATGCCAAGAACTTAACTTACTTGGCTTACTGGACGGCGGTGGAGTTTCCATTACAATATGGGAATGCTAATAGCACATTCGCAAGACAATCGCAGCTAATTTCAGGCATTTTTAACAGTTTAACTTAACTAGCATAAGAGGCGTCCGATCATTGAATCCACGAATGAGAACATTAACTTGCAAAGAAACAGTTAGATCTGACAGTTGAAGAACTGGCGCCCTATTTAAAACTAGAAAAAAGCCAACCAGAATAACTGGAACTCAAACTAGGTTTTCAGGCAAAGGAAATTTTGCCCCCATTCAGAGAGAAGAAGAAAAGGCAAAAAGAAAATGAAGGGTAAATGGTAAGGAAAAAATATACCTGCTGGTACTGGTAGCGGGGTAAGCACAGCCATTGATACCTGTATTTGAAGCCAAGAGTAGGTAAATGAGTGCCTTGCTTTCTTAAGAAACTTTTTGTTTTGAACTGATTTAAACTTACTGGGATCACTAGTAGAGATGGTGGCAGTGCCAGAGAAATCACAAGTGCCTTGAGCTTGGCCCTTCTTCTGGAAGTAGCTGTTGACAGCATAGGAGCAATGTGCCCTCACTGTGTTGGGGAGAAAACATGGACCATTTTGGCGGGTAGGATTACAGTCAGCCCCAGCTCCACAAGCATAGTCCAGTGTCTTTTGGAGTGCTGAGTCCGCCATTTCCTTGCAAACACACCATGTGCAGCCTAACAAGAATATTCAGTTAAAGGAGATTTTTTTTTTTTTCAGCATACAAGGGAATAGGTAGAGAAATGAAAGTCCATTTGACAAAATGTAGCTTATCCATCTGGAAATGGAGGAGGAATAAAAAGACAGTGACAAGGAACCCAGAGTATGGGTTCAGAAACAAACAGCTTGAGGAAAACAGTAATAATGGACACTGAAAGAATGGTGAATAATGTTCTTTTCTTTGGAAAAGTAACTAAACACTTCCAAACAAGATCATAATTAACTTGAAGGAAATAGGTTACAGGTAATGTTTAGTTCGAAACCAGGCCGGTCACCCTAAAGCACCTCCAAACAAAATAAAGAAAACGATAAAACACATGGAAGAAAAAACGAAAAAAGGAAAGGGTAAATATAGGAGTATTACTTGCATGGCCAGTCATGGCCAACAAAAGCATAGCAATAGCTAAGAAAGCAGCCATGACAGGTGAAACAAAGGGGGACTGAGAGCACCAACGCAGAGATAAGTTTTGAACAGAGAGGGAGAGAGGATGTGTACTGTGTGACGGTGTGACGGAGAAATGGAGGAGGGAGGGGTTAATATCTTAGCCCAAATAAAAAAGGTGGCAGATTGTGGGGCGCAGGTGACACAGCTTGTTGTCTGTTTGTGAATTGTACTCCTTTCCCGGAAATCTACTAATTTTATTTTAATTAGAACTTTCCATTAAATAATAATAATTAATTAATTAATTATAGGCATTGGGCCAGGGCGACACGGACAGCCGCATAAGCTATTTACCGGTGAATCCCACCCGTGAACTTTAACTCACAAGAGAAACTCATGGCACGGGGATGGTCAAGTGAGTTCTGTTTTTGGCTAATCATGAAGAGAGCAATGAATGTGAAATGGTAGTGCTCGTAATCCGAAAAGGAGAGAGTAGGGGAAATAAGTGATGATAAAGATGATGATGATGAAGAAGAAGATGAAGAGAGTGACTGGGAAGGTGATATTAGGAGGAACAACAAGAGAAACTGGTGGGAGATTATGAACACAACCCACTAAATAATCAAAAGGCCAAAACGTGAAAGTGAAGAATCAAGTTGCGGTCTGCAAACAGAAGAGGAGGAACAAAGATGTCAAAGGCTGCATATATATAAAGATGAATGGTCGACTACCGAGAGGTAACTTTATACACGAAATAGTTACGAGAAAGAGAGAGCTGGACAGACAACAAAAGAAATAGGTGAAAAAGAGAGATGAGAGGAGAAGATTATGATGTTTAGGACCGTTGTGGGTGTCTCATTAATGTTTGTTGTCTTGCTTGGCATAGTTTTGGGATACCTCATGAAGAAGACATTCCATTTCTCTTATGTTACCCATCAGATAAACTTGAACAGAATTGACCTCAGCCACTCTACGCATTTGCTTTCCAGGATGTGAAAGTGTAATTGAACTTCCCGAATCATTTCAACATCTTATAAACCTAGAACGCTTGGATCTCAGTTTTTACTAACTCTTCCAGCCAGTCTTGATTCCAAACGTCTCAGGTTTCTTGATCTAATCTATCATATTGTTCAAAAATGCAACATTGCCCAAAAACTAGATTCAAGTGGGAGTCGAGTTAAATGACTTGCTTGGTCCGCTGAACACTAGGAATTTCTTCCAGTTCTTCAGCTTTCCGTCCATCATTAAACAACTCCCCATGTTGCAGTTCCTCAGCTGAAGCAATTGGAAGAATCTTTTGTCCGTAAAAGATCTCAAGTCGTCTTTTGAAATACTATAAGCAGATGAATGCAGTACTTCATTAGAAAGCCTATTTCACATTAAAATCTTCTCCGTCAAACGACATTCAGTTGGCTAGCTAGGTGGTGCTTTTAATGACAGCAACTACAGTTGATCTCCGCCTACTCTTAGGACAGCTACAAGCACGTGGACATAATTGCTGACTGTTATCAGGTAAACGTCTACAACTTGTCGTATGACACAAAATCAAAATTAAAGAAATAGCTTTATGATCAATTTTTTATGGAAAAACAATATTTTAGTAAAATAATATTTTCATTTTGTAATAATGGCGATCCATAAAATAATAATACTAAATCTAGGATGGACAAATAACTATAGAATACATCATTCAACCTAGTTATTCCTGATCATGACAATTAAGTTTGAGTTCAGTATGACTTGATTAGGTTTTAAGTTGGGCTTAACCTTGACAAGTTTATTGAAATACTTAAATGATCTTATCATCTGCTCAAAATGATGTTATTTTGGATTATATGTTTGAGTTTAAACCTATTTCAACTCGACCCGACTTATTGTCATCTTTAATTATTCCTCGTTAATAAGGAAATAGACAATAGTTAACACTTCACATGCTTAATTCCTTGTTGTCCTTGACCAAGTTCACCTTCTAACCCCTCTAAATAAAATATTTTTTAGCTATTCATTTTTTAATAAACCATGGAACTAATAAGTCTTTTTTTATTTTTTGGCTATTCTTACCTTTTCTTTATCAACAGGGGCTTTTCCTTATCTTCTCCTTAAAAGGGAGAACACAACAGAGGATAACATAATCAGATGAGAGAGAAACAAACAGAGAGCATGTAGGTAAAGAGCGAGAATGATGAAATTAGTTGAAAAATAGAGATGAGTGAGCAAGAGCCATGTAAGAGAGAGAGAGAGGATGTAAAATTTGACAAGAATCAAGTAAGGAGCATATGAAGATCAAATAACATATGAAGAAAAGAAGGAGAAGAACCAATTGAACATCAAACTACAAAAGAAAAAAAATGCATAAAAGATGAAAAACCATGGCTGATTTGATAGTAGTCCCTGTCAATTGTAATGGTATGTTATATTAATGGTAAAAATAAAAAGAATAATATCATCAACTAATGGAGCTTTTACGGGTTTTGAGTTTCATTAAAGTTAGATCTAGTAGATTTTGAGAACATCAATAGTTTGATTTTAAACACTGCCAAATATTAGAGTCTATCTATATTTTAATGAAAATTTAGGGTTTAAAATAAACTTTTTTCTTACATAGTTAATAAGTTTACTGACATGAATGAAAGAGTGTGACAAACAATAATAGTTCTTAAATCGTATATAATATACCATATTGCATTTATGGGTCTCAATTTCTCCCATCATTATGATAAATTATAATAGAAAAATATGATCTTTATCACTATATGCTAATATACATTAGAGAAATTTTTATAAGATTAAAAACTATATCCCTCTATGTCTTATAAGCTTGTGTGAATCTTGATATACCTTAATATGTGAAGATATACGTAATTAAGGTCAAATTGTAACTATGTCCAATCACTTGTCATATATTTAAGATTGACATAAATATTAAGACTTTCTCTTATATTATAATAATACAAAATAACTTGTATGACTGATAAGGAAATAATGATCATCAATATATATAATGCAGTCATAATACATGACAGTAAAAGTATATTTGGAGAAAATATATAATCATCTTTGACTAACAATTTTGAAAGACATAAAACACCCATATAATAAGTATGTTTATAAAAAGTTGTAGGGAAAAATTCATTAGTTAGAAGATCAACCAATATATACTCGGTCAAAGTGTATTCCATTATGACATCACCTTTGTGTGCAAGTTCCTATATAGCCAAATATTTTACCTCTAATTGCTTAGGCTATCTAATATTCTTATTGTTGTTATGAACAATACTACATAAAAAATTATAACTATATAGGGCTAGCAAGTAAATAAACTATAAACATTTCATGAATCAAATATCTGAACCAAACTATATATGAAGCTAACTCTACAATGTACAAAAAACTAAACGTGCATAGTAGAAGAGGTCATAAATGTTTATTTAACACCTCTCCATGAAATAGCATCATCTATCAATATAAAAAATGTAACTTGATGTTGACTTCCTATTATTTGGGCACATAATAAAGTCAAGAATTTGTATATCCAATCAAATTTAATTTCTTAACTTTCATGTATGTCACATATAATCCTTGGTCCCTTAAAGGCTTCTCAAAACTCATTTAAAAGTATTTTAGTGATCTGTACTTATATTAGATAAAATCTATCTAACAATATAATGATAGATGCAATTTTCGGTCTAGTACATATTTTAGCGCATCAAGTTACCGACTACTCTAAAATAAGAAATATTCTTATCACTTCTCTTTTAAATTTATTCTTTGGAAATTATGCCAAAAAAATCTCTCTCATGAAAGATTAGTACTATAGAAGGTTTATAGCATTTTTTATTAAACCTTTATAGCACTCACTTAATATATACTCTCTAAGAGAAACCTAACAAATTTCAAGTTCTATCTCAACGAATCTAGATACTTAAGATGGAAGAAGCTTCACCAAAGTCTTTTATGTCAAAATGTTTGGGCAATAATTTCTTAACCTTAAGCAACATGTTTAATTCGTTTGATGCAAGGAATACATCATCTATGTATGAAAATAGAGAAATAACCTTGTTATAGTATAGCATCTCTCAATTTTATTTTTTATGAAGCCAAATGAGTTGATTACCTTATCATCAGGTATTACTAATGGGAAGCTTGATTTAACTTGTATAAGAATTTTCTCAATTTACAATTAGATGAATATTGTCATTTATCTTGAAACCCTTAGGTTATACTATATAGAACTCCTTATAAAGGTCTTTGTTAAAGATAACCATTTTAATATTTATCAGTTGTAGCTTTTTGTCAGGGTGAGTTACTATTACCATGAGCACTATAAATGCATATCTGGAAGATATAAAAGACAAAGTGATATTAAAGTTTATGTCTTCTTTTTGAGTGAAATCCTTAGTAACCAACTTAACTTTAAACTGCTTTGTCCTACCTTAAGAAATCTTTTACATTTGGCGAAGGAAAAGTTTTAAAAAAATACTTGAAAATTACTTGCGTGAGGTGAACTATATTTTTTCTACTTATTTGTTATTTTGATCTTTTCTCCTTTTTTTTTCAAAGTTTCTTAATTTGTTAATCTAATTGACATTTCTTGTCTTGTTATCTAGAGGCCACTTACTGAAGGGTGTTTCTCAAAATGTTGTAGATGCTAAGAGAACTTGATTTGGTTTTCAGAAATTGTTTAGAGTAAGGTTTAACTCATAACATATTCCTTTTCCTCTATATTCCTTTATGTTTTTTTTGGGTCCATATATTGATTAGCCAATGTCTTTGAGTGGTCAACTAATATAGTCTAGAAGGGAAAACAATTCTACGTATCATGAGTTATTTTTATATAAGATTATACATTGGTCAAGTAATTTGACATATTGCTCAATCAATGTGCCAATTTTATCAACCATTTTAAATAGCCTTTAAAGCTACTAATTTTATATATAATTATATTTTGGAGCTAGTGAGTATACATACTTGAAAATTCCATTTTTGACATTACTATGACATTCTAGAGTTATGATAACATATTGCAAGAGTTTTTGAGCATTTAGAAGTATTCATTCATTTATTGTCAAGTGATTGTGATCCCTTAAGCATTAAAGTGAGCATTAAGGTTTATTTAAGTTGTAAAGATTATTTGGAGCTGTTTATCTTGTAATTGTTTAATCTAAAAAGAACTAAGGTTGATCTTCACCTTCAAGGAAGATTATACCAGGGTTTATCTTTAACCAAACAAAGATTGTTGTAAGGAGGTTCCTCTTCACATAGTTGAAAGAAGAGCTTAGTAAAATCACAAGAGAGATTTAGGGAGTAGATGTAAACAAATAATGTTTACTGAACAACTATAAAATCGATTTGTAATTTCTCTTTCCTACATTCTTTAATTATTCTTGGCTGTTTGATTAAGATTTATCAAATTTCCATTTTATATCATCATTTAATTTAAAATCAATAAAGCTTCATTATTAAATTGCAAAAAAAATTAATTTTACCAATAGTTAGTTCATCCCTCTTTGATGTGATTAGGGACTAATAAGTGGTATTAGAGTGTGTCCCTTTTATTTTTATTTCAAATTTGTTTAGAAAAGATCTTTATTGCATATTTAGGTATATCTACATCTTTACTTAGACAAGAGGGATAAAATGTTAGTAGGACTCCTTTTTTTTATGTGAATGATTATATTTATTGAAAAAACTAGAATGAAATTCTTCTTAATGGCTAAAAATATTGACTTGTAGGAAATTGTTTCTAATGGCTCATTCATTCCCACAAAAGTCATAGATGATAGAAAAGTTCCAAATTAAGGAGGAATGAGATACTTAAGATAAGAAACTAGTCTCTTTGAATAGCAAGACTATTCGTATTTTATTTTAAGCATTAGGAAGAAATGAACTTAATAGATTTTCTATATGTAAAGTGACTTGCATATATTAAAAGTTACATATGAGGATGCAAATCAAGTCAATAAGAGTAAAGTAAGCATGCTAACTCATCAATATGGATTATTTCAAATGAAAGACGATGAAAGTATTTTTAGATTCTATACTAGCTTTATTTACAATATCAATAGTTTTAAAGGCTTAGCTAAGATATATATTAATATTGAAATGGAGAGAAAATTGCTTAGCTCTCTTCTAAAGACTTAAGAAGCTAAAGTGACAAGAAACCAAAAGAAAAAAATTAAATAAAATACCAATTAAGGAACTCGTTGGATCTCTTCTCACCTACAAAATGAGATTTAAGGAAACATAACAAGAAGAATTGACTTATAAAAATGAAGAACTTAGTATTCAAGGCTTTAAAGAGCCAAGTGAAGACGAAAAGACATCCTCTAATGGAAGTAATGAGGAAGACCTTGCTCTTATCAATAGAAAATTCAAGATAATTTCTAAGGAGAAAGAAGATCCCCAAAAGAAAAGATTTCAAGGAAGGTAAAGTTTATATTAAATGTAAATTAACTAACATCATTTGTTCTTTTGGGGATCTTCTTTCTACTTAGAAATTATCTTGAATTTTCTATTGATAAGAGTAATGTCTTCCTCATTACTTCCACTCAGTAATATGAAGTCCCAATTTCTTCTCCTTAAAGACAAAGATAAATATGAAAAAAAAATTACAAGAAGGAAAAGAGGGACAAAAACTAAAACAAGGCACTTAAAGTTTCAATTTGGGATGTCACATATGACTTTAAAAGTGAGCATTCAGAAGAAAAGGAGCTCAATTTATAGCTAATGAAGATGATGAGGTACGCTTCAAACCTAAATCTTGTAATAGTGATTAAAGTGATGATGAATTTAAAAGTCTTCAGATCATGAGTATTAAAAGGAAGAAACTATCTTCAAAACTCAAAGAGACTCAAAAGCATTTATATGCATGCATGATTGAGAAGAAAAAGATAAAGAGTAAATTGAATAGAATCAAAGCATCTAAAAGTGTGCATTAAAGTGTGAGAATGAGACAATGAAAAAAGGTGTCAATGCTTTAAGGAATCTTTATCCAAGTTCTCCCAGTGAAGTAAGAAACTAAAGAACAACTTAGAAGCACAAAAAATTACAATAATAGGTATGTGACTGGATAGAATTATAAGAGTACATCTAATCCAAAGACTACATTTATCGAGTGCAAACATTTGTATGTTGAACCTTTTCCTAATAGGAAAAATGAACATAGTGCATCCATATCTAAGTATACATATAAATCATATACATCTAAAGGTAAGTGATGGGTGTTTCCTTTTTTAAATAAAATTTTATATTATTAATTTAAAAACTTTAACTAAGCTTACCTATTATGTGCAAGTAGCAAAATGGTAAATAGGAGTTAATCCCTAGAAGAAGTGGAGTATATTAGAAAAACAAAAACTATTAGTTAGTTTAAACAAAATAAGAAAAAGAGATATCAGTGAATTTTGATTAATGAAATATAGTATAAATTAAAACTTAAATTGGTGGCTAAAAGAATCAATAACAAGATAAATTATTAAAAGAATATTTAATCATATATTAATGTTAGACAATTGCTTTGTCCTAGTATTACTTTTGATTTCATGATTTAGTTAACCTAGAATAAATATATTAGTTTAGATTAGCAAATCTCCTAGACACTAAAACTATATTTTCTTGAATTACAATAATCTACTTTCTAATTGGTCAACCTATATTTCTATCAAGCTAATAGCTTTATGAATGCTATAAAATATGTGAAATCCTATGAAAGGTTTGGTCCTAACATCAGAAAGATGATGTAGGTCTCTCTCAAGCGCCCCGTTTAACCCCTATTACCTAAGCTGTGATCCACTCATAAGCAGAATCTTTCAAGGAAATTACAAGTGAATTTATAACATATTTAGTCACTAGTATAACTAAATCATGCATTAAGATCAATCAAAGACAATTAATAGAAATATATGCCATTTTATAAATTAAAATGAATCAATTGATATAAAAATATAAACAAAGGCTGTAGCTCCAGAATGTTTCAGTTTATGCTCTTACCTATTATCAATAAATTGAAAACGAATTTCCTATCTAAATATAGAAAAGCATTTACTGTTGAATTATGATCAAAACAACAAAAACAATAAAAAAGGAAATCATATAGAAATGGATATATATGAAAATCATACTTCGACGATAACTTTATCCATTGAGATGATGCTTGGATATTAATTCTTTGAAGAAAATAACCTTATAATTGGATTCTTGAGGGTTTTTAAAGCTCTCAATCACTAACTTTAACTTTAAAGAGAAAAAGTTGAGTCAAATGTATAAAATATCCAAACATCTTCCAAAAATTAGGGTTTTCACAGTTTATATACATTTTTTCACCCTTAGACTCATTTAGGGACATGACCATGGCCCATGTTATGGATCCTGTTATTTTCTCCGAGGGATAAACATGATTTTTGGCATGTCATGCCGCTATACCATAAATCCTTCTATTTTTTGTTATTAGCAGACAGTTAGCGGCATAACCGTGGCTTCGGTTGTGTTTCTTTAAGAATTTTCTTCAATATCACATGTCTCTCTCTAGGTTATGCTTTACGCTATTTCTTTTCCTACACTTGATCTATATGGGATATGGGGTGGCACATGGATGTGGGTCAAATTGTGTTACTCTAAAAATTATAATTTTCTTTTTTTCACTTAAAATAGCTTCTAACTCTTAATAAATCTCATCACAAGGTCAAATATGTACAGTTACTTGAAAATATATAAGAAATTGAATAAAATATGGTAATTTGACATAAAATCAAGTAAAATACTTTAAAAATAAGTGTAATTTGCATATATATGAAATATCCCTACATTTAAGCTTTTGTTTTTTCTCAAGTAAATTATGACACATAACTTAAATAAGTGACAATTTAATTAGAAAAATAAAAGAATCTATCATCTACTCAATTGCATTATTTGTTAACTAGTTAGGCATTTAGATTCTATTGCTAAATCATATATCGATTTAATTCAATTCAACAATTCTTAAACATCAACTTAATCCATATTATTGACCTAATATATTATGTAACACTGGACTTTCTGAGCCCTTTGGTGATTGTTCTGTATTTCGAGATACTACTCTATATTGATATATACATAGTTGTATATGAGTTCAAAGATGAATTTGAATCCTTTTGGTACATATGCCAATGATTTATAATGTTATATGCCCTTACATGAACTTAGAGTTCATTGATATGTGAAATCTTGGAGATTTCCGACAAATAAGCTTTTAAGTGTGAAAAATTAAGTCCATTAGATGGATATGACTACGGTAATTAAATTAAATGTGCTATAATACCTTAGAGGTGATTAGATATGATTTATAGACTTATTGGACACTTAGAATTTTTAATTGGAAAAGTTGATATATATAGGGCTTAATTGGAAAAGTTGATATATATAGGGCTTATTTGCAAATTGTTATAAATTAAAGGACTTAATTGTAATTTTCAATTCTTGGAGGACCAATATGTAATTTTATAAAGTTAAGGGGCTTAGTTATTATTTCTAAGAGTCCAAGGACTAAAATAAAAATAGAAGTTTATGAGATTTCTAAACTTTGGGCTTAATTTGCAAATTTAGGAAAGTTTGGAGGGTAAAATGGTAATTTCATACAATCTAAGGGCAAAAAGGTAATTTCACCATATTTTGGTCAAAGAAGGGTCAATATTCTAGACCCTTCTCCATGTAAGATCGTGCATCCCATTAGTAAAGACTTAAGACGCTTAGTTTTAATTAAAAGAAAGAAGAAGAGAGGAGAAGAGAGGAGAGAAAGAAGGAAGTTTTGGCCATTATCAAAATTCACCCTTCTTTTTTATTCTTCAACCTCAATCAAGGTGTTCTAAGCTAATTTGGGGTCAAAGAACTCAAATCTGTCATTATATTTGAGAAATTCTCAAAGGATTTGAAGATATCACTAAAGGAAAGCATAGTTAAATTTTGTCTCATCTCTCTCTACATTATGATTTTGAGTTTAGTGATAAGATATGTTATTCTCCATACTTGAATATGCATGAAACATGGTTTAGATGAATGAAATGTGTCATGGAGAGGGTGGAGAAATCTTGTATTATATATGGTAATCTTTCTGATATCCGAATTTGATACGGATTTCCTATTTGTGAAAAAGAAAAAGAACAAGTGTATAATAGCATTCCTCCTACATTCCCTTAGTAGATACTTGAAGAGGTTTTTTAAAATAGACTGAAAAAGCAAAAATGGGTTCAGGAAGGCATAATTACTGAACCACTTTCCTATAGTATTCTCCAGATTTGTTTAGATAAGAAAGATCTGGTTTTAGATTATGTTTTAGGAAAGATCCAACGTAGTTTTTTTCAACTTGAACATTTCTTTCATTTCATAGGGATACACAACAAGATTTCAAAATGAAAATAAATTCATTTTCTTCAAAACAAGAAGAATGTATATTCAAAATTAAGGAATGACAAATATGAAAATAAGAGCCTCTATTCATAAAATTTGTGAAAAACGTCATCTGATACATAGACGGGGACAAATTATAGTAATTTGTCCCAACCCGAGACATAAACAAAGATAAGGATAATCTTTCTACATGAAAGCTCTCTAAAAGGTCCCATGTACAAAATCAAAGAGTTACGTTGACATGAAATGGATATATCCATAAATCCCTGACTTATATTTATAAGATAAAGTTGAGCCAAAAGATCCCAATTCAAGATAAATTCATGAGGAAGTGGGATATCTTTAGGATCTACTCCAGCATTTAGAAATTGATTAATTGGTAACGATATATGGACTTGATGCCAACATTTATTCTTTAATTTAT
>JANIPM010000006.1:60844963-60870879 GCA_027478405.1 Erythroxylum cassinoides
AAATTAGAATTAATTTATTTTTATTATTTATCACTTCATTTTTATCATTTTCTGTTCCATTTGATCGCAAACGTTCGTATATATCCATTGATAACCCCGACCAAACTTATAGTAAGCTCCCGGGGCGAAAGTTTATTTAACCTGTTGCATCGCTCGTCTTCTCGCACGCTTCAGTTGCCAACTATTGACTTATGCTATCAAATTTTCCCAAGAAACTGAATCAGCAGAATCCAACCCTAAACAATGTTAATGCAGCTTCCTCGCTTGACCAACTCTCTTAGAGAGCCATTTGACGTCGACCAGGCTTATCTCCAACGCAAGATCACCCTTCAACACCACCTCAAGCCTTCCAAGTAAGTATAACTCGAATCAAATTTTGTTTTACGGAAAGCTGTTGACTGACTGTGTATTGTGCGACATGTATTCTTATTTGAACGACCTTCTTGATAAAATTGAATTGGTTTGTTGATGTATTCATGTTTGGTAATTGACGAATTTCCTTCTATTCAATTTTGTTTTGGTGATTTAGCACTGGAAATTCGGTTGACGAGTCGGAACTTGCCAGGAAGATTGTTGATCGATGGGAGGAAGGTATTATTACTTTTTGTGTACATACGTATTAGATTTCTAGGTTCTATGGACTGAGTTAAGTGAAATGGGAATGGTGGAACAGCCTCAACTGAAGTGCGGCAAGCATACAAGGAGTTTATTGGGGCTGTTGCGGAATTAATAGATGGAGAAATTCCCTCTGAGGAGTTCCGCGAAGTGGCGCTTGCTGTCTACCGTTTATTTGGCAGCCCAGGGCCAGGACCGGGAGATGGAGGGAATGTTAATGGCACTCTTCATGAGAAGAAGTAAGAATATGAAATCTTGACACGTTCTTTTTCTGTTTTCTTTTTTCAATTTAGATTGACTATCAAGTCACAAATTTGGGGCGGCGGTATATGTTTATTATGAAACAGGTTTTGGTTATACACTAGAACCTTATGGGAATACTGTTTGTTCATTTATATACAATTGGGTTGACCAATCAATATCTAAGAAATTTGTTTCAAGATGCTATCATGTGATTCGGAGTGTTATTGTATTTATTGATGTTGACATGCAGGTTGACATTGCAGAGGCTCATTGGTCATGCAATTTCAGATACCAACATACAGAAAGCTGCAACTCTATCAGGGAAGCTCTCTGGTTTGCAACATGGCAATTATGGGGCTGCATTTATTTTAGAAAAACATGTAAATGATGTTGACAATGAACTAGAATTTGGTTCTGACCTTGTTTTTCAAGCACCATCTCGATTTCTGGTGGATGTCGATTTGGACAATCTGGAACTACTGAGTGATGATCGACCTTTGTTTCATAACAATGGCTGGTATGATCTTAATGATAATGTAAATAATCATTCTGATGTTGATGGAGGAAACTTTAATCTGAGTTGGTTGAGAGATGCTTGCAATCGGATAGTCAATGGGAGCAATTCACAGCTTTCTCGTGATGATCTAGCCATGGCTATATGTCGTGTAGTCGATTCGGACAAGCCTGGTGAGGAGGTACTTGTTACTATCAGTGACGGAGCCAAGAATTTAGGATAGGAGGGCCCAAATATTTAATTTTTTAAATTTTGAGGGGCCCAATACACCACTGGCCTTCAAATAACTCTATCCTTATATATACATATATATATTAAAAATTAAAAATATTTAATTTTTGGGTCTATCTTCGTCCCTGGTTACTATTTTCCTTTTTCTCTTAATTTCTTGATTAGTATTTTGAACCTATGTTTAATGACAATCTCTAAGTTTCGTTTCCTTTATCTACTTTGTTTTTCAATTTCAGATAGCTAGTGATCTATTGGATCTAGTTGGTGATAATGCGTTTGAAATTGTTCAAGAAATTTTGCTGGTAAGAAATAAGATTATTCATCTAGCCTGTAACTTTGGCGTGGACAATTTGTCAAGTTGCTTGTGAGCTGATTTGAATTATGAGACATACATTTTTTAATGATAATTCATACTTTTGAGGAAATTATAGTTTGTGGAGTAGTAATTCGCCGTTTGAACAAAAATTCAGTCTAATTTGTTCTGAAATTTATTGATAACTTTTTTTCATGGCCATTGCTACTCGCCTTTGTGTCTAGTTTCATGTTATTGATTTGCAAAAACCTAAAATTTGTTTGTCCAAGTTTCTCATCTCACTCTCTTCCTCTTCCTTTCACACACTCTTACACACCAACAAGCACCATTTTATAGTGATTGACTGGCTTGAATTAAAAGAAAACTATTCCTTTTATATGTTCTTGGGATTACGGTTCTATCTTTTTATATAGTTGATTGATTGTTGCCATTTTGAGGAAAATTTTAAAATATTTGGGAGCTAGGGTTGAGATTTTCTTCTCCATATTCAGCATCGGAAGGAACTCGTTGATGCTATCCATCGTGGCTTCTCAGTACTGAGATCAGATAAGTTGGCTATGAACACACAATTAAAGATGCCTAGCTATGGCACCCAGGTATGGTTGTTTTTCTTGTTCCTATTATTGTACCTTTTGGAGTTGAGTATTTCATCAATTAGAAAGTTGGAACTACCACAAAAGTACAAATAAGCGTTGCTATTAGGTTACTGTCCAGACAGAAACTGAAAGGCAAATTGATAAACTTCGGCGAAAGGAGGAAAAGCGACATAGACGTGGGACTGAGTATGGAGTTGAGAATGAAGCTTCGGGCACAAGTTTTTCTTCTTTACTTGAAGCTAGTGAGCGAAGGAATCTTCTTGATGATGCAATTGGGTCAGGCCCGGGGCCACATTCAATGTTAGTAACTGCTCTACCACAAGGTACTCTAAGGAAACACTACAAGGGCTATGAGGAAGTTGTTATTCCACCAACACCAACTGCACAAATGAAACCTGGAGAAAAGCTGGTAATTTAAGTTGATCTAGATTTCTCACTCTTGTGGTAGATTCTTTGGATGGTTCTAACTAGAACTTGCTAGCGTCTTCGTTATTGAGAGTAACATCATTATATTTGTTGAATAGAGAGAATATCTTCAAATTTGAACTATTGAAACATTTGCAAATTTATCTTTTTAATTCATTTCTTCACTCATTCTTAGGCTAGTTTTTTTTTTCTTCCCAAATTCAACTGGCTGACTCACAAATTTAAAGAGAGTAAATATATTGATAAGTTTGAAATCTTCTACTACAATTTATGCCTGAAAAGACAATGCTTAAAAAGATGTGTCAATGAAAATGATAAATTCTTGTGATAAGTTTTATCAACAATTTTCTTGAAGATGTGAATCTTGTGAATGATTTTGATGCTGCAAATCTCACAAGAAATCTTTGGTGATATATTAGGAATGAACTTGCTTTGCAATCATGTTGCCTTTGGAAATCCAAATTCCTATTTGTTTCGTATCGTATTCATTTATTGGGCAAAGCATGTCTAGATTTAAACCTCTTCCTCCAAGAAGGGCAACCTTCTCCTGAGCTACAAATGGATAACTATGCATGTGTCTATGGTGAGCAGTAGGGGTTGGGGTATGTGGGAATGGTGTCACCCAATAACAAATCAATAATTTCTGTTTTCTTATGGTTTTGTTTCTCTGATTTAGTCATTTACATTGTTTTCACCTGTCTGATTTACTCCTGATCGATTTTATATGGTTGAATTATTTCCTAATGTTGTACCTGTATGATATCGAGCTCAAACTACACTTCCTTTGATTTATGTCAAGATTAAGTTTAATTGTAACATAACATGTTGTAGGGCCCTTGCTTTCTCCACATTTTCAGCATAATGGACTTTGTGTGTGAAGGCTTATTTGAGTTAGTCCTGGACCTCATCCAAGAACTTAATCATAGGCTTTGAAGAATCTGCTCTCTAAAATTCTGGATGGTTTTGCAAATTTAATATTTCAGAGATATTTAGTAGAAGTGAGGCATATTCAATAAACTGCACTCTTAAAATTCTGATCATATTAGGATATTATGCAAATTCACTGTTTCAGAGAGTTTTAGGAGGAGGAAGTGAGTTACGTTTGTGCCAAGAAATTGCATGTCGTAAATATTGTTTCATTATCCGAGTATAAGTAATAGCCATTTTAAGCCCACTTTTTATTTAATTCTCAATATTGCTCTCTCACTCTTCCCCTTTCTGTCTTTCTGAACATGACTCTAGAACATGAGTGTATGATGGCAGTGTGAACCATCTATTGTAGCTTTGGTAATGCAATGTAGACACTTTGCCATGTTGCGTTTATCTGGATTTTCCATAACCTGTTTCTCTTTGGGATTTTGTTGTCAGATTGAGATAAAGGAGTTAGATGACTTTGCTCAAGCTGCTTTTCATGGCTACAAAACTCTGAATCGTATTCAAAGTCGAATATTTCAGACTGTTTATTTCACTAATGAAAACATTCTTGTGAGTTACTTAAACTGTATTTAAGCTCTTATATATATAACAGAGGAAGGAAGTATTAGTTGACATGTATTACTAATTCTAAAGAGCTTGTTATTTTACATTTGATAACTAAGAAAGAGTTGCATGTTTGTGGAAACTTTTTAAGTTCAACTTAATAGATTTACCCGTTCAAGCTTCTATTTTGCCCACTCCTTCCCTTTACCTTTGGTTCTATCAGCAAAGGCCAGCATGCACATTTTGCAGACAAGTTCCTGATTTCTCATCTTCAATTTTGTCTATCAAAGTCATTGGTTTGAAACAAATGTTTTCTGTCTTCTGCTTTTGCAGTAAATAACCTAGGGAA
Organism: Erythroxylum cassinoides; assembly: GCA_027478405.1. Lineage (NCBI taxonomy): Eukaryota > Viridiplantae > Streptophyta > Magnoliopsida > Malpighiales > Erythroxylaceae > Erythroxylum > Erythroxylum cassinoides. The sequence goes on from JANIPM010000006.1 coordinate 60,849,730, forward strand.
ATGCAATTTCCTAAGAAAACTAGTGCAGCTAAGTTAGTGAAAATGTGTTGAATGGTGAGTTTAATTTTATGTTCAACAATCTGCTCTGCCTAAAATGAAAGTCACAGAGTGTTGATGAATTGTCATCTGATCTGTTGGCAATAGATAATTCCTTAATTCTGGTTGGTTTAAGAGACATCCAACCATACATTGAACTTATGGCTGAAAGAACTTTTTAAGAAATCTATAGCTTTAACCTATCTGCAGGTTTGTGCACCTACTGGCGCTGGCAAAACAAATATAGCAATGATCTCTATTTTACATGAGGTATTTTGAATTTTATGCTTGCGAATGTGTAATTGAAGGCTTCCTCTCATCCTAGTTTTTGTACGATGGAATTATACCCGTGCTATGTTATGTCATGCATTTTCATATGAGGCAAGTAACAACTTTCTTTCTATTATGGTGTGGGGAGCATTGCAGGTGACACCGCATTGAGGGTAAACTACTGCGTAGTTTATTACAAAGGATTTGAAAAATATTAGCAAGCTTATTGCGAATATGCATAATTTTTGATGATCGACTATTTTCGTGATTTTTACATCTAAATAAATTAACAAAATTGCAAAAAATTGGTGATACTGTTATATGTTCCAAATTCAAAAAATCCAATTGTTTGAACAAAGGTTTAGTGATTGACTTGCAAATGTTTTGTTTATCCCTTAGTGGTATTTACTTTAGCTCATGATGTTGGCAAATCACTTCGCCAGGTGCATCATATGATCACTATGCATTTCCCATGTGTATAGTAAAACATATGTCTATATTTTTGACATTCTGCAGCATCTTGTGTACTTTTCTATTGTTTAAGATAGTTTATCTAGATAGCGTAGCTTTTTGGGATAATGATTCGTTGTTTGTCGGTTAAAAATAAGCTTGCTATCTTGGTCTAATTAGTAGTCCCAAGTACAAAGTATAGCTTCTGGTGGTGTGTTGATAGAATGTGTTAAGCATTTCAGTTGAACATGTGTTCCTTTCCTGTTTTTCAGATTGGACAACATTTCAGGGATGGTTACTTGCATAAAGATGAATTTAAGATAGTTTATGTTGCTCCTATGAAGGTACATGCAACATATAGCTTGGTGGTTGCGAGCTGGTTGTAATGTTTGGTGAATTGCTTATCTCTTGAACTTTCTATAGGCATTAGCTGCGGAGGTCACGTCAACATTTGGCCATCGACTATCACCATTGAATATGACAGTGAGAGAACTTACCGGGGACATGCAACTTTCTAAGAGTGAACTGGAAGAAACACAGGTTATACTTGTTTATTTTGTTTTTGATAGTTTAAAGCATGCTTTTAGCGTTGTGGTAGTCTCTGTGGTGCTAAGAACTGATCATTTAAATTTGCAATTAATTTGACTCAGATGATTGTGACAACACCTGAGAAATGGGATGTCATTACTCGCAAAAGCAGTGACATGTCACTTTCAATGCTGGTGAAGCTCTTAATAATTGATGAAGTGCACCTTTTAAACGATGATAGAGGTCCTGTAATAGAAGCACTAGTGGCTAGGACCCTACGTCAGGTAAGCTCTTGTTGAGTTATCTGTATGGCGGAATTCAAACCTAATCTCTTCAGCATTTTATCGTTTAGTTGTTCCATCCATGCTGAAATTGGTTTCCCTTAATGTCTTCATAGTGATATTACTTCTTACATGACAACTTGATTTATGCACGTGAAAGATTGGCAAGCTAAGAGTCATTCACATATTCCTTCTAATGGGTGATAGGTGGAGTCAACACAGACAATGATACGCATTGTGGGACTTTCAGCCACTCTACCTAATTATTTGGAGGTCTTTACTGCAACATAAATCATGTACCTTTTCATCCATATGAACTGGTTTACTTGAAATTGAAATCTTGAACATTGACTTTTTAAGGTTGCTCAATTTCTGAGAGTGAATCCAGAGACTGGCCTCTTCTTTTTTGATTCTAGTTATCGTCCTGTACCTCTTGCACAACAATATATTGGAATTAGTGAGCATAACTTTGCTGCTCGTAATGAGTTGCTGAATGAAATTTGCTATAAGAAGGTAGCTGTTTGCATGAATCCTTTTTGTTTATTAATCAATTAATCAGTGTTATAGATGGAGGATAATAAATTGATGACACCTTTTTGTTAAGGTTATTGATTCATTAAGACAGGGTCATCAGGCCATGGTGTTTGTTCATTCACGAAAAGATACAGCAAAAACAGCTCAGAAGTTGGTACTTTTTTTTTTCTGCATGCTTATTAAAAGTAAACTTCTATGCGTTTTGCTTCTATATATTGGTCTAACTTGTCTGCTCCTTAATCTCCTTATTTCCATTAGTGCTGCATTGTTCTGCCGAATAGTTTTAGTACTATCTTTTCCCTGATGATCTTCCATTGATTATTTGACACCCACTTATCACATGGGAATGGGAGAGGGATATCAGTACTCATACTTGCACGGTCATTAATATTAGAGGCATTGAGGATGTTAACGTTGACTTCTGGTGATATTGGACATATCAAATATTATGATCTTGATAATAATCATTCTAAAATACCATACTACATTAACATTGTGAAGTGTTGAATTTTGCCTCAACCCAAAGGAGTCGGAATATTTATAGGCAAGAATTATACAGATTGATGGTGCCGATTTAATCTTCAAGGATGGTATCAATAAACATGCGGAATTTTAGTAGGTGCATTCCTGCTATTTATATAAACTGCCTTTTAGTAGGTGAATTACTGCTATTGAAAGAGGCTATCTTTCACTCATGTAAACGCACTACAGTTAAAATGATCCTGCACTTATGGACAAAAATTTGAATATCTAGAACTTCTGGGGAGACACACACTAATATAAATACTAGAGAATATGCTATTTATCTTTATCTATTTATTGTTGCATCATTTTAAGGCATCTTACCCATCTTTTTGAATAGGTTGAACTTGCTCAGAAGCATGATGATCTGGAGCTCTTAAAAAATGATGAACATCCACAATTTGGCCTAATCAAGGTGAGGGATAGAACTTATTTTCTTATGGAAATGACATGGTCATTGATTTCCTTAATTTGTGATTTCAGAAAGAAGTGGTTAAGTCTAGAAACAAAGATCTAGTTGAACTTTTTGGATATGGAATAGGTGTTCATCACGCAGGGATGCTACGTGCAGATAGAGGCCTGACCGAGCGCCTCTTCTCTGATGGACTCTTGAAGGTAACAGTGCTCAGATTAACCTGTTTAACATGCTGACTTGGTGTCTTTTCTAAAGTTAGATATATTACTGTTCCAGATTCTAGTTTGCACAGCAACTTTAGCATGGGGTGTAAACCTACCTGCACACACAGTTGTGATCAAGGTTTGTGCTTCCCTCTTTTCTCTCCCTTCTTCTCCTTTTCTACCTGTTTTTTAACCTACATATCCTACTTTTCATTCCAAATTAGAAAGCCTACGCTAAATGTAATTTACTGGATAAGATAGTCTCACTTTTACTCATAATATAGTCTCACTTGTACTCATGTTTGAAATTTAAAGGTTGACCAATGAACTTGCCATAAGGAAGATAGAGGGTCAATATGACATGGAATTGAAGTGGATTAATTCATTTATGTAACAAAAATAAAATTTGAAAGATTAAAAAATAAGGAATCTGTTGGGAAATATCCAGCTGGATATTTTCTTGATATGATTGACTCCTAAATAGTTAGGAGATCAGATCTAATATTGGAAATCAGATCTGATATTATGTACAGATATTAGGAGATTATGTAAAGATATTAGTTTCCTAGGATAGCTCTATCTATTTCTATATATACTTGTATCTATGTACTGATGTAAATTACGTGAAACACAAACAATATTGAAATTCTGCATGGTATCAAAGCTATACCTAGAAAGTTAAACCCTAGCTGCTACCTACCGTCCCTCATACTACTTCTAACCCTAGCCACCCCACCTATCATCCTAATTTTGCAGAACTATGTCAACCATGTCTGACATTGGTGAATCCTCTAACCCAATCCATACACCTCCTCCACACGCTTCCTCAGATTCTCATTCCATTCAGATCACCACTATACGGCTGAATGGAGATAACTTCTTTTGCTGGTCCCAATTAGTGAGAATATACATCCGGGGGAGAGGAAAGATTGGATATTTGACTAATGACAAAAGGGAACCCACGACAAAGGATCCTACACACAAAATATGGGATGCTGAAAATTCTATGGTGATAACGTGGCTAGTAAATTCGATGGAGGAAGATATTAGCTCCAACTATATGTGTTATCACACAGCTAAGGAGCTATGGGACAATGTGAATTAGATGTACTCTGATTTGGGAAATCAGTCCCAAGTCTATGAACTTACTCTCAAATTGGGTGAGATTAACCAAGGTGAGGATAGTGTTACTAAGTACTTTAATTCTCTGTGGCAAGAATTAGACTTATTTAATGACTATGAATCGAAATCCCATGATAATTGTAACTATTTTTGAAAAACAGTGGAGGATAATCGAATTTTTAAGTTCTTAATTGGACTTAATGTTGAGTTTGATGAGGTTAGAGGCAGGATTATTGGAAGACAACCACTCCCTGCCATTGGAGAAGTCTTTGCCGAAGTTCGGCGTGAAGAGAGCAGACAATTTGTGATGCTTGGTAAACGAAATCCTATGTCTACAATTGAAACACAGCACTAGTTGTTGGGAACACTACTGGTCGTACTAGGAAGAATGATGAAAAGTCACATTTTTGGTGTGACTATGGCAATAAAGCATGTCATACCTGTGAAACATGCTGGAAATTTCATGGAAAGCCAGCCAATTGGAAGGGATCGCATGAAGGGAGATTTAATAAAACTTCCTCTAGTGATTCAACTTACTATGAGTCACGGAAAATCCCATCAACACATCAACCATGCCCTAGGGGATTGTTTTAGTCCATATAATGACTTCCTTAGCTTGCACACCTTATTTCTCCCATAGGTATCCTCTCAAAACCTAGAGGTAAGCTCATGAAGACTTCTTCTTCAAGGCTCCATTAAGAAACGCATTTTTTTACATATAGTTGATGTAAAGTCCACTCACAGTTTACAGCCAAGGAAAGTAATACTCGTATTGTATTTACCTTTGCAATAGGCGCAAATGTCTCATGGTAGATAGATACTTTGAGATGGGATGATTTTTTTTTGTGTGATAGTTTCCCATAAGATAGATACTTTGAGATGGGATGATTGGTGCAGGCCCGTTTCCCTTTTCTAAATGCTATGGGTAGGTAATTTTCAGCAGGGAGATCAGTAGGAATATCAGTTGTACTTTGTGGGTTAGTGGGTATGTGTTGATCATCACTAGACACAATAAGGGGTAGAGTAGCATAAGGGTTACTTGAATCGTTCCCAGGTTCCTTCTCCGAGGGATTTGAGAGGTTTTGCATTGTAGGTTGTTCTCTACTTCTCACTCGTGTCTTCCTCTTAGAATAAACATGAAGCTCAGTATTCCGTTCCTTAGGAGCGGATCATAGTATTTCTCCCCCTGTGAATGAATTTGGATTTTCTGGCATGGACAGATTTAAAGAAGTGGCTTCATTGTCAGAAATTATATTGTGATCAATAATGACTGTTGGTAAGGGTTTAGGAGTAACCCAAAAATTTTCTGCTTCATTAGAGTTCTACCCTTGAAGGAATTTTTTTTTAATGTTCTAGGAATGTGACATTCATGGAGACAACCATTAGGAGCATACCCAATGAAGACATATTTTTCAGCTCTTGGATCTAGTTTAGAGTTTCCTTTACTTGAGTTGTGAACATAAGCAGTACACCTAAATACCCGAAGAGGAAGAGTAGAGTAAAGTTCATTTTCAGAAAAGGATTGTTTAAACATATCTAAGGGTGTTGCATCATGTAAAACACAGCTAGGCATTCGATTAATTAAGTATGAAGCAGTCAAAACAGCCTCGCCCCAAAGGTATCTTGGCACATTCATTGTAAACATAATAAACCGAGCAACTTCTAGTAAATGATTATTTTTTCTCTCGGCAATACCATTTTGTTGAGGAGTGTTAACACACGTAGATTGATGAACAATGCCTTTAGACTTAAGAAATTTTCCAAGGACTTCATTAAAATTCTTGGTACCATTATCAGAGTGAAGTATACCAATGCATGTGTGAAATTGATTTTCAACCATGGTATAGAAGTTTTGAAAGATTTGAGCAACTTCAGAATTTTCACGTATCAAATAGACCCAACATAACCGAGTATGATAATCAATAAACGTTACAAACCATTTTTTCCTGGGAAGAGTTTTAACACGGGATGGACCCCAAACATCACTATGAATTAGGTCAAACGGTTTGGATGGTTGATATGGTTTTGTAGGGTACGAAATCATATGACTTTTAGATAAAATGCACTGCTCACAATGAAGTTTTGAGCAATCCACAAATTTAAACAAATGAGGGAAAATTCTTTTTAGGTAAGAGAAATTAGGATGTCCTAATCTATTATGCCAAAGTAAAATTTGTTCTTTAGCAGGGGTAGAACGAATACTACTTAGACCGAGAGCTTCTTCATTCTTCAAGTTATCATCAACTAAGTAGTAGAGACCATCTATCAACTTAGCACTGCCAATCATCTTCTTTGAAGTTAGGTCCTGAAAAACACAATATGAGTCAAAAAAAAGGTAATGGTACAATTAGAGTCATGGGTTAGTTTACTTACGAACAGTGGATTACAAGCTAGTTTTGGAACATGTAGGACAGATTTAAGGCAGATATTTGAGGGTAGAGTTACTGAACCTTTACCGGCCACAACAAAAAATGATCCATCAGCTATATGAATTTTTTCATGACCAGAACAAGAATCATAAGTATGAAATAAGTTAGAAGAACAGGTCATATGATCAGATGCTCCTGAATCAATAATCCAAGGAGTAGAATTATATGGAAAGGTACATGATAAAGCAGTAAAATCCCTACCTGTTGCCACAAAGGCTTAGGAGCACTTGAGGATTCAGTTTTGGGTTTCAGAAGTTTCAGAATGTAGTTAATCTACTCTTGTGAAAACTATCCAGCATCCACCTCATGTGCTGATGGGATTTTCCGTGATTCATAGTGAGTTGAATCACTAGAGGAAGTTTTATTAAATCTCCCTTCATGCGATCCCTTCCAATTGGTTGGCTTTCCATGAAGTTTCTAGCATGTTTTACAGGTATGACGTGCTTTATTGCAATAGTCGCACCAAACTCGTGACTTTTCCTCATTCTTCCTAGTACGACCAGTAGTTTTCCCCACAACTAGTGCTATATTTTCAACAGTAGACGTAGGATTTCGTTTACCAAGCATCACAAACCGTCTGCTCTCTTCACGTCGAACTTCTGCAAAGACTCCTCCAATGGTAGGGAGTGGTTATCTTCTAATAATCCTACCTCTAACCTCATCAAACTCAACATTAAGTCTAATTAAGAACTTAAAAATCCGGTTATCCTCTACTGCTTTCCGAAAATAGTTATAATCATCAGGGGATTTCCATTTATAGTCATTAAATAAGTCTAAGTCTTGCCACAAACGTTTCAGAGAATTAAAGTACTTAGTAACACTATCCTCACCTTGGTGAATCTCACCCAATTTGAGAGTTAGTTCATATACTTAGGACTAATTTCCCAAATCAGAATACATCTGATTCACGTTGTCCCATAGCTCGTTAGCTATGTGATAACACATATTGTTGGAGCTAATATCTTCCTCCATAGAATTTACCAGCCATGTCATCACCACAGAATTTTCCGCATCCCATATTCCGTATGTAGGATCCTCTACCGTGGGTTCCCTTTTGTCACCAATCAAATATCCAATCTTTCCTCTCTCCTGGATGTACATTCTCACTAATTGGGACCAACGAAGAAAGTTTTCTCCATTCAGTCGTATAGTAGTGATCTAAATGGAATGAGAATATGAGGAAGTATTGTGTGGAGGAAGGGTCTGGATTGAGTTAGAGGATTCACCAATGTCAAACATAGTTGACATAGTTCTACAAGATTAGAACGATAGGTGAGGCGACTAGGTTTTTTTAGACAGTGCAGGGAGTAGTATGAGGGACAGTAGGTAGTGTATATAGCTCTGATACCACGCAGAATTTCTATATTGTTTGTATTTCACTTGTTATTTACATCAGTACATAGATACAAGTATATATAGAAATAGATAGGGCTAATCCAGGAAACTAATATCTTTACATAATCTCCTAATATCTGTACATAATATCAGATCTGATTTCTAATATCAGATATGATCTCCTAACTATTTAGGAGTCAATCATATCGAGAAAAATATCCAACTGGATATTTCCCAACAGGCTCTTAATATTCATTCCTAAGCTTTTATAGTTGCTACAAGAAAAATGATAGAAGAAAAAAGTGCAAAACAAAACATAACAAGAAGGGACATCCTCTTTCTCCGTATCTTTCTACTATGGGAAGAATGCCAGTACTTATTTTTAACTTCTTAGGAAAATGACAAGTTGATCTTGGATGATATGATGACAAATCATTGATATCTCCAACAAGGATGCTACAGCTCGTCTTCCACAATTACCTCATTTTCCTTGTGTGCTTGAGCTAAAAGAGCCTCCTTGGCCTCCATGGATTCACGCACTGGTACCTCATCTTCTTCTATCTTTTCAGCATGTGATTTCAAGAGCTTGATTCTGACAGGATTATCACCAAGAACAGGCTCACCATCCACCAAAGTGAATTTTGACTCAGCAGCCTCCAACTCTGCTTTTGCCTTGGCTGAAGCTCTTTCAGCTGATGCAACAATTTTCTCAAGAGATGATACCTCTTTCCGAAGAGCACGTATACGGTTGTAAGTCTTGCTCAAAGCACTTCTAAGGACCTGCAGCAAGGAAAAGAAATAAACAAAAACCTTAGGTTTAGTTCATAAATCCTAGAAACACACTCTTTAGCATTATTAGCATGACAACGAAGATATGGTAGCCGAAGAATAGGTTATGCAGACTTGTGCAGAACCCATTACTTAGCCTACTGGCTTTATCACATACATCCAACAAAGGCATTAGAAGTCAAATCAAATAATTTGTATAATATCCCAAGACATTGGTTAGCATCAGATTATTAATGAGCATAAGAGCTAGATTTGCTAGACATTATGCAACATGAGAGTTATGTGAGAGAGTTCAAACTTATAAGGAATTAAAATTAATCATCTTCGTAGGGATGCTAATCTAACAACCAACTACTTGGAGGAATGAACTCCCTAGGTGAGCTGAAACTGAGAGGGGAATCATGTTCCCTAAAAATCTAAACAATAGTTCTTATTTAGGAATGTCATAGCACTTATATGATAACATTTGTCTTTGACTACTAGTCTAATGTACGGAGTGATAACAACTTACATGGAAGTATTGCAATTACTAACAGAACAGACAATTTAAGCATCCAAAGATAGAATTCTCATGATGGACCTCCCATGGTTGATCAGAAGTATGAAACTGCTCAACATTTTCTGGAGATAAGACCCATTCTACAATACCCAAATTAGACAGAAGCCAATAACCCATCATTCTATCATCTGAATTAGTGGTGCATGAGGCAGTAAATACACTAGATCAGTGTAGAATATCAAGTCGTCTTCCACTCTCCATGGAATGAAAACTAATCTAGATCGATTGAAAGTTTCCCATATCAACCATCATAATATCAAATAATTGCAATCAGGAAAAGAAGCATAGCTTTTGCTGGCAATTCCAAGGAAAGATAGCAAGAGTGAGATGGAATGTATTGAGAAAAAGAGAGATCGCAAAAGTAGTTACCACTATCAAGTTTCCACCCACTGTTGAATAGAATTTGTATCCTCTCCCACAAATCTTCCAAGAAATCCTGATTGAGAGACATAGAGAGTACTAACATAGAATAAATGTAAATGGAAATTTTAAGTGAACAAAAGATAACCTAAAAATAATACTACTTGTTAGAATCACACTAGAAGTGGGATCCTTTGTAAGAAACCTAATCACTATTCTTTCCCCCTTTCTGATTGTGTGAGTTCCATGTCTCTTCTAACATGTAATACTTAAATCATACCTTTTCAACAATCCCTTTCCTAGATTCATCCTCCTCAAAAAATGACAAGCCAATATAAGAATTATGCCTTCTGATGCTCATACAGGTTTCTACGCCAACCATCACTCTCTCAATCTCTTCAGGGACTTGCTGCACATAGATGCTATTAGCTAGCATATTTGTACTACTTAAAAGAATGAGTTTACATGTATATTTGCTAAAAAAATGCTATCAATGTCAAACAACAATCATAGAGTTGAAAATTCTCCAAGGAGGAGCAAAAATAATTACCTCAGTGAGCTCTGATCCACCCCATGGAAGACATGATGAAATGCAGGTTACATAAAAGTCACCACGAGCTTGCCAACAGGGATTTCCTTTCTCCTCACCTACTGTTGTGGTAGAAGATGACAATAATGTCTCAAAAACAACCACCAGAGAAGTAGGTTGGAGAACCTTACTGCACATCTACAAACAAATAAATCAGCAAATGTTCTACTTACCACAAAAGAGAACCTTAATAAAGAGTACAAAAGTGACGCCTGTCGTCAGAACTCAACAAAAGATTGTTTTGTTTTGTGGGGAGGCTGCTGGAGGTAACTTATTTCCAACTAAGGGACATACTAGTAGTTCTCTTTGCAAGAAATAAATAAGCAAAAATGAGTAAAAAGTGCTTGTCGACCTATATTTCCATCAGTATTCTTAAGCTGAACTATTCAATTTTAGTTTAAAATATCAACTAAGAAACAACATTAGACACCATTACTTTACCAATATCCTGGATTTGTTTCTAAATGACCAGATAGAAAAAGATCAATGTACCATAGCAGTCAAAAATCGCATCAGAACACGAATCCTGTCACAACTTCCGAAATCTAAAGCATCCTGAAATGTTCACAATACATTAGGAAAAGAACTCATAGTAGAGCTACACTTAAATAACAATCACCACCAGTTTGATCATGGCATCTATTAAAATTTCCTCAATTATAATGGCTGAAATGAATACCCAATAGGCATGACGGACAATTGGTGCTAAAAGCAGTGAAACAACATCATACAATCTCCAAGACGAATAAGGTGGTTGAAGCTCAAGCAGTTTATTTATAACTGATAGTTGGACAAATACATTGGTGAAACTCAAGCAGTTTAACTATCACTAGACTTAAATAGATAAAACCGATCAATCTTCCAAATATGTCATGATTATCCTTCAAAAACATTCCTTAATAATGTCCACATTCCAACAAATTGGTATCCTAGGGTGTTCAATAGGACAAAAACTACAATTACTTAAACTAAATATACTAAACCAACCTATTTTGCATCAAGTGTCACATAAAATCAAAGATTCATCATCCAGGCATTGTATTGCATAGCAGTATTTACCACATAATTTTATTCTCATATCTATGTTTTAGAAATGGGGTTGGAAATTATAATGTATGCAAAATAGGTATTGCAACCAGTGTCGTATATATTACAGTACTAGGCGAAAAAAGGTAATGAAATAATGTGTACTGTACCAGATATTTGTACTGGAATATATGGTAAAATTTTGACTTATACCGGCCAAAATACTGAAAAATACCAGGTCTAAATTATAAATTAGGAAAAGTTGGAAGTGTAAAATTGAAAATTTTAAAAAATCCAAAACGATATCATAACCCCTGGTATGGCATATGCATCTACGATTGCAACCCAGAAGACAACAGTATTAAGAAAGAACCATAACCAATTGAGTTTGGAAGACCGCCCACGTGGAAGTCAGCTTGAATCTTCCCCAAAATTTTCCTAACAACTTCCTCATTTTCCAAGTTCAACAATCCAATCTGTGAGAAAGCAAGTACAAGCGACAGTGAGTAGACAATGATAAAGCACAAAAAAGATGAGGAATTCACTTATGGTTACGTTGCTCTACACATCAAATATGCAGCAACAGTACGAATATTTTTCTTTTTATCTCTGATAGAATTGGACGGATTCAGAATTCAGATAAAGTATATAGAGTAGCAATGTATGAAGAAACAGAGTACTAACCAATGTGGCGTAGAAAGGAATCTTGTGAGGCAGTTGTTGAACGCATTGAAGAAGGAACTGCCCATCATATCATTAGATTATACTAAACAGTGTTAACACTAACCAGCAGGAGTTTTTTTAACATCAGCGGAATATCTTAAAAGAGGGGGAGAGACGGAGTTACCGAAAGAACATCATCCTGAGAGTGGTCCAATTCTCGGTGAACAGCACCGAAGCACGTCTCCTGAATAGAAGCAAAAAAAAAAAAAAAAGTGAACTTGATAAAACAAGCAGCTTGCTTACCTATGGTTTATAGAGAGAGACCGAAGGAATTCGCAGTGTTACGAACGAACAATGTGGTCATTGAAGTCGGAGGTGGCGTAGTCGGTGCCCTTGTCGCCGATACGGAGCAGAAGACTTCTCCAGCTCATTTTCCGATACAGACAGAGAACAGAACCATAAACGACGCTCCGTTTCCTTTTTTGGAGGGTTTAAGATATTGCAAACACCACCATCCACCACATCATCTCATCGTCACCATCACTATTATTATAACATCAATTAGAAAAAGGTAATTAATGCTTAATAATGTCTCATAAATGATAATTGATAAATCTAAGCCTGAGGATGCAGTGGATATTATTCACTAATTACTTACTATCCTTTTCTCTCTCACTTTGGATCTATGATCGGTAAATTTCTCCTCCTCTCTATGATTTACATGCATGAATTGGAGTTGGAGTTTATCATCACTCCAAGATTGAGAGATGGTAAACCCAAAAGTCATTGCTTTTCTCAGACAATTTTGACAATAACAATGTTGATGATATTGGGGAGCACTAGGCAGGTGAGAGCAGAGGATTGTCCAGCTTTGATAGGCATAGGTGTTCTAATTGGGTGCCAGGATTCCCTAATCAAGGATGGACCACAAGTTGATCCTTCACACACATGTTGCAAGGCCATAAAAGACATTGGCCTGCTTTGTACCTGCAAGATAGTCACCAAGGACATTGAGAAGATCATCAGCTTGGATAAGTTCGTCTATGTTGCCAAGTTCTGCGGCACCCCACTTACTCCTGGTTCTCTCTGTGGAAGTAAGTCAAGTAACCTCTTCCTCTCGGGTTCTATACCTTAAAAATCGCCTGTGTACACTATTCCTCCAATTGCTCTTTTGTTTTCATGTTAACACTAGTTCGTCTCTTTTCAGGTTACAAGGTTCCACCAGCTATTGCTTGAGTTCATTCAACTAAAGCTTTGCAGCAATCAATTGTGGATTAGTAAGAAGGTTTTCGTAATGTATTTGCCTTTGCACCTTTATCTAAGAATAAAATGCTACTGTTACCTAACATTGTCAAAAACATCGGAAAGGAACACATCCAACAATTTGTTGGGCAGATCTTGAAAATGACAATGCATTAATGTTTTTGGTACGCGGTGAGCTTCGTTGTGATTTCCATTTCTAGTTTAGCGTCCCTTGTTAGATTCCAAGGTACCAGCTAGCAAGCTATCTGGTAGTTTTGAGCATCAAACGACTAATTTCATTGACAACAACATTTTTGTCACTGATATTCCCATTTCGATTACGAAAATTTACCCACTTGAAAAACCTGCCTCAGTATGAAAGCAATGTTTTGGTTTTGTCCATTCTAAAATAATCTTCTGATTGAGAGTATATGAGAGAGACCCCAGTCCCTGTGTGGTTCTCAGAAGGATTAGGATATGTACCATGTGTTGAGAATCATGATATCACATGTTTGATTTGTTGCCATTATAATTATGTAGGTCAATCCTGTATGATCTTTAAAATTAGACAAACAGGGCTCCAATACACAGGATTTTACTTAGTTACATATGAATGAGCTTGTGCCTACAGGCGAGTACAATTGAAAGAAGGGGAAGAAAAAGAAGGCTTATATAGATGAACACAAAAGAGGCTTTTAAATCAGTGATACTAGATTTGTCATCAGTCTTAAAATTGAGGGCCAAGCAAGTATCATATGTCGAGAAGCAGTATGTGACATTTTTATGCCAATACAATTGTGCAGGTGCATCGCATTTTTGTGAAATAGAGTTTAATGAACGGGTTCTTATTAGTTATACACGAATGAGCTTTTGCCTTGTAAAAGCTATAAAAGATGAGCATAAAAAGGGCTTTCAAGCCAATCTAAACAGTATACAGTTGGAGAAAAACACAAAATTCTTTCATACATAGAGGAAATCAATATGAATGTTGAATTATTACTTCTTAGACCTCCAAGCAGACACAGAAAAAAGGGAACGGTCTTGCCAGCAAATTACTGCACACCCATTTTCTTCCTTAATCCTATAACCATCACAACCATAACCTTGCAACAACCTCCTGGCCTGCAAGATACCACAATAGCTCAAAGACACATTTCCAAATCCAGCAAAGTCGAGCCTTTGCATCCACTTCTCAAGTTTTTCATGTCTTTCCTTCCTCTCAGCCCCTTCACATGCTATAATGTTCTTTATTTCCTCACCAAATAGCATCTTCTCTACTTTCAACCTCTCCATTGATGTTCTTGACACAGTAGATTCTAAACAATCAAACAGGGCTGCATAGGAGTACAAAGCCTCCAACAGCCTCTCCATGAGAGTTGATCCATTATGATTCGAATCTTGTTCCATGACCACCATCAACTTCGGTGATAGTCCCCATAAGGTGTTAAGAAAGTAATCCATCTTTACTGAAGCAGTTGAAGATAGCGGAGATGCCGAACTTGAGTCAGGACTTGGACTATATCCATTAAACGTATCTTTGTCAAGCAACTCTCCTAATGTGCTTTGGTTCACATGGAGGACTCTTTGCATGTGACTTCCGTTTGAATTTTTGAGTATTAATGGAGATCTCTTCCTCAATTCATCATCTGAAGCCAAAAAAGAATGCAATTGGAGAACCGAACTAATCGCTAAAGCCTCCCCAGTTTTAACTCGCACTTTTTCTAAATCAAGATTTTCTAACTTGCCAACAATGGGATTGAACTGGAAAGGAATATCCAACTTTTCAGCTTCTTCGATAAGCTTGTGAGCCATTTGATCAAGTACCTCTTTCTGCTGATGAATCCCTGTGATTCTCAGATGAGGAGGTCCCCCAGGCCGAGCACTAAAAGCCTGAAGAAGAGCAATCCACTGAGTAGGCTCAGCTGCATTAAGATCAATTATATGAATCATCTTCTCCCCTTCCATGGCTTCAATTATAGCCTGATTAGCAAGTACAAAAGCAACTTTCAAGAAAGGAAACATCTCAAAGAAGTGTTTCCGGACCAGAATTTCATCGGGAACCAAAGTTATTCTGGTAGCATTAAGGGCCTTGTGTAGACCAGGCCAGGCTTTGATGATCCTATGAGCAAGTGCCTCTGTAAAGTATGCAGCAATCCGCTGCATAGTATCCCCATCAGGGGAGGCCAATTGAGAGATTTGGCCAAGAGCAATCTCGGCATTTTCAAGACTACCAGTGGCTACATGATTTGCACAAGTGAGCAAAAGATGGATCAAATACAAACCCCTCTCCTCAGACTTTAGCTCTCTAAGCCACGGATAAGGTGACCCAACACCAGGTGAAAGAGACATCATGGAGAAAAACTGAAGAGGTGATGAAGTTATAGATGATGAACCATCATCCTGAAACATGGGTGCCAGTGAACAAAAAACACCACAACGTCTACCGGAAAGCAAAGACAAAAAACGGCATGTAACTTCCAAAAAGAGATGGGATCGGCCAAATCACTACAGAAAGGATTATTGAACGATGACAAATCTAGGAGAACCAAAGATGTCTTTCCTTGAGAAGGTATCTAAGTAACTAGTCCACCACAAAAAAAAATCAAAATCAAAGAACTAGTCAACTCGACAAATTGCACTAGAAGGATCTAAAGTTCTAACAAATGCACTTGATTAAATCTGCAGCAACAAGCTCGAACAGATGCCTAGTCAAACGAAAGATTCAGATAAAGAACGAAGCAAAAACACTAAAGAGTACTGAGTAGAAACAGAACAAGGAATAGTAGCCCAAGCAGACCAATAACAAGAAAGTCCTTACTGGGTATTGGAATAGGTTAAAAACCCACAAGAAACCCCATGCAAAGTTCAAAGCTTGCTTCTCTCTCTCTGTCTCTCTCTCTATGTAGAAAGAGGAGGACGCCTGGGTTTTTCTGGATTTTGTCTGTCTTGTAACAGAGAGGGCGGGGCTCACTTGGTTGAATTAAAAAGCTTTCAGTTTCTGAAAGACTTCTTTATGGCTACGTTGGCGACAATGCGTGAGGGCTGATTGCTGTCGTTTTGTATTTGTTGTCGCTCTCTCTTGCCTTGAGTGGAGAGGAATATGGAATTCGTGAGAAGGTGAGCCCAAGTCAGTTTATAGTTTTTTTTTCCTTCCTCCCCCTCTCTAACCCCAATCTCCTCATCTCTCCTGAAAACATTTGTCTGTTTATTTTCCTCACTTTTATGACTCTTGTCTTCACATTAGGTGGATAGGGAATGAGGGCTAGCCAAGGAAGACTTTAAATTATTCCCAAAGCTAACAAGCTGCCAAACATGCCCTAACAAAGACAAACAATGCCCTCAGTTTTGTTTCATAGTGGAGCAAGTTCCAAACAATGGGTTTGTTTTCTTGTCCAGCGTCCATGACCATACAAATACATTACAATTGGTATTATCTTCTTATATTAGAACAAAAGGACAAGGAGGTTGAGGAAACTTCCAAAACTAGATATTACATTTATCTCTACTTGTGGAGTCTTAGTTGGCGCTTGCACAAACTCAAAAGCTGTAGTACTACTCTCATTTTTTTTTCTCTCTATTCTATACCTTTGGTTTGACTCTTTGCCCATTTCACCAAATCTGATTTGGTAGTTGGTACTCCACTCAATCAACAAGAGATTGCCATGTTTACCACACCTTGAAAGTTTAAGAATATCTGTGACCTGAAGAAGAAAATGGTGTGCTCACCTTGAGTTTCCCTTATGTGAAGAACACATTAAGAGCACCAAAAATTTCAGGTTATGCTTAACATTAGGTGCCAAAAATGAAAAAAGAACATAAGATGCATATGGTATGTCCCAAAAGCACATCATGGATAGGGATGTTTTATGACTAATCTTGTCAGCTTGGGGAAAGACAGCACGTCTATGTCTCCAAATTTTCCTTTCACAACAAGAAGCAATTGCAATTGTAATATATATATAAAATATTAGAGATCTCAAGTGAAATGGATTTTAGGAACAATTACTTAAAGCTCTGGATGGTAAAAAAAAAATGTTTTAAGAGTGTTGTGGTCGGGTGTAATGTTATCTTTTTTGTGGATCTGACAAAACCACCACTTGAAGTGATGGTCCATTTTCACCAACTCCCATTCCACCGAAACCCGATATAAGAAGACATCCACATAAACGTTGCAAGAAACAAAGAGACCTGCACCCCACTATCTTGCCAGGCTTGCATGTGTATGTCATCTAAACCATTCTCCAGCTTAGACTATACTGCTGGCCAAAGCATACATATATAAGCTTTAACTGTACCAAAAAAAATTCTTCCAAGAAGAATAATGGCCACAAAGGACAAAGGTAATAGTGACAATAATGAGAATAATATCACAGGAAATACAACTTTGTTCCTGTTTTAATGGCCTACTCCAGTGAGCTCACTAGAGCTTAGCTCAAGAAAGTAGTACATAACAAAAAAAAATTATGTACTGTTCTGTCTCGTCTATCACATTGTCCAATATAAATATCAAAAACAGTAACCTTTTAGGCAACGAATACAATAATTCACCAAATTTACTTTTTTCATCTTTTATCTCTTGCTGCTTCTGCAGTTTATAATTAACCAAAAGCTTCTCCGATTGGAACTATCATAAGGGAGTTCCTTTTTCTCCTAATTTAGCCCCTAAACATGAAGAGAATATTAATACTTTAAAAATGAAATATATCTTAGAAATCAGAAATGAGAAGGATAGTAATATCTTCTTCAGCTTTAGAACTAAGTGGTAGATAACTAGGAATGATGCTAAAATTATGACCTTATAATAGGTATCAACCAAATTTTTTTAGTTTAGATTATTCACAAAGATAAATAGAGAGAATTAAGATATTAAATTGTTAATTATAATACAAACTTTAATTATGGACTCATGATCAACCATGAACTTATATTAATGAAGAAAATGTCGAAAACATATGTTTTGTTATTCATTACATAATGAATAAGCTACCGAACTACTTGAACAAGCTCCTTAATGATTTAACAAACTTCTGAAACTTTCGATTAACTTTTATGAAAGTTGTATATCCTTACGTCGTTAAAGTCTTTTTGTGTCTTTCTTAATACATGGGCCTCTTAATAAGTTAAAAAAAAATTGAACGTCCATGAACTTATTTAAGCAGAAAGCATAAGATCTTAGTAGTTATTTATAATAACCTTTTTGAACCTTCTCATCATAAGCTCAATACATAACCAACTCACATTAATTAGGACTCATTTCCTCACTAGATTTCAACTCATTTAATCATATCCTTTATTGAGTTTCTTTATTATCTTTAATTCATATCAAATTTACTTTTCTTAACCTTAATTTTATAAAAACTCGTAATTTCAAATTTTACAAAATAGTCCCTGAGTTATCTTACTATTTTGGGATAGTTTTAGGATCCTTTGAAATTATAAAACAATTTTTTTAATTTTTCTAAATTTATTACGTTGGTAATAACTAAGGTTGAACTTTAGAAAAAATCAAATAAGGAAAGTCATCATTGAGTGATTTTTCATGTATTTTGACTTGAAATAATAGATATACATGTGGTTTTGTCTCATACGGTATATTTATTGTTTGCCATCGCATGATTATCACTTTGATTAAGATTTTCTTTGTAACAAATTCTCAAAATCAATTCAAACAATAAATATACATTTTATATAAGCAAAAATAGATTAATTTCTCCAATTTCCTTGTGAAATAATTTGAAAATCTCTATTCAAATTCATAAAGTCATAGAACCGCTCTGATACCATATGTTAGTTATAACGCGAACTTTAATTATAGATCCAGGATCAACCATGAAATTATAATAATGGAGAAAATGCAAAAAAAAACACATATTTTGCTATCCATTGCGTGATGAACAAATTGTTGAACTACTTAAACAAGATCCATAACGTTTGAATAAGCTTCTAAAACTTTCAATCAACCTTATGTTGTATGTCCTTATGTCATTAACATTTTTCTGCACCTTTCTTAATGTGTGGCCCTCTTAACGGGTCAAAGAAACTGTACTTCCACGAACTTACTTAAGCAGGGTAATAAGAGACCTTAGCAGCTATTTATAATAACTTTATTAGGCCTCCTCTCACATGCCTAATACAAAACTGACTCACACTGATTAAGGCTCATTTTTCTTATTTAACTTTAGTCTATTTAACTAGATTCTTTAGTGGGCTTCTTAATTATATTTAACCTAGATCAAATTTGTTTTTTCTTAACCTTAATTTTGTACAAACCTGTAATAAATAATTGTCCAATTAACAAAATCACTAACATAACGAACTTGAACCATATGTTTGTGATAAATAGCTCTCACATAGTTTTTCTTGAGACAACTAGCTACTTTGGAGAATTTAGGTAACTAGGTACTTAGATTAATCAAACATAAGAAGTTAATCAATTCAATCATCATTCAAAATAATCATATGACAAGTTGATCACCAAATGAGCTAATAAACTCGACTCTTAAACAACTATTGTAAATTCACTTCAAGGGATTGTTCTGTGACATGATCCTTGTGAAGTAGTTGAGAGAAAAATTCGCCCTAAAGTAGAACCATATAAATCTTTCAAAAATGAGTTGGTTTGTTGTTTGCATATTTTTCTTAGTTATCAATTTTTTATAATTATTCTTGGCCTTCTCGATACCTCGTTCTCTAGGCATATTTCATTAGATTTTATTTTCCCTTAGAAATAATCTATAATGCCAAATTTTTTAGAAAATTTTTATTTTAGTGCTAAACCTTTTAGTTTTTTAATTAAGCGATTAACCTTTTAAAACCCTTATAAACTCAAGTTAAAGTATTGATTTTGTTAGTTTTTGTTGATACGAGTAACGAAGCCACATTTAACCTAACATTCGAACATCCACATAACCTATGACCAATGATATCAACCCATAAACCATGATCCATGTTTATAACCCACTTATTTTTTCCAAAATAAAACACTATTTTCCCCTTCCTTACCTCCTTTTTGTGTCCTCTAAAAATAAAATTTTTCCTTTTAAGATCTATCATCATAATTAAGATGTTTGTGTGGTAATTCACTTGATGTTTTTGGTGTTATAATTTCTAAAAATTGTCCATCTATTTCTTTGGAAGAGGAAAAAAGACAAAAAGAATTTTGTTAGGGAAATTGTTAGTAAAAGAGAAAAACTGAACCTTCACTACTTATAAAAGAAATTAATGGGCAGTTTCTTGAGAAATCCTTTGGGGAGTGAAAACTACCATAGTGGTCATTAATCTATAGTTTTTTTTATTGATGATAATCAAATACATACGAATGCTATTCCTGAAGTAGCTGGGTATCGATTACCAAAATGTGAAAAGTTGGGGTGGGGGAAATAGCTAAAATCATAACTATTAGATGCTAAACTCAAGTTATTGGTACAGTAAATGATTTTTTTTTAGTTTAAAGCATCTTAAACTATTTCTGGAAGGGGAAACTAGAGTTTAAAAGTGGGTTATTTTGGAAATAATAAGTGGGTCATGGGTATGGGTTCTAGGTTATGGGCAATGTTACGAATATCGTATCAGACTTATTACTAGATTTAGTTCTAGTATGGTATGATACTAGTATCGATTAATACTAAATACCATTTTGGGTAATTTTTTAAACTTACCAAGCAATCCTTAATTTTATAAAATTATAAAATAATCCCTCAATATATTGTGTTATATAGCTTTTAAGCTTATTTCAACCATATCTCAAAAAATCATAGTAATATAACTTCGATATAATAACAATCTCTTTATTCCTAT
>JANIPM010000006.1:60870979-60881778 GCA_027478405.1 Erythroxylum cassinoides
AAAGGTTGAAGGCAAGATTAGTTGCTAAGGGATTTACACAAACCTATGGCATTGACTACCAAGAGACATTTGCGCCTGTTGCAAAGGTAAATACAATACGAGTATTACTTTCGTTGGCTGTAAACTGTGAGTGGACTTTACATCAACTAGATGTAAAAAAATGCCTTTCTTAATGGAGACCTTGAAGAAGAAGTCTTTATGAGCTTACCTCCAGGTGTTGAGGATACCTATGGGAGAAATAAGGTGTGCAAGCTAATGAAGTCATTATATGGACTAAAACAGTCCCCTAGGGCATGGTTTGACAGATTTGGAAGGGCTGTGAAGAGCTACGACTATTGTCAAAGCCAAGCTGATCATACATTGTTCTACAAGCAATCCAAAGCAGGTATGAAATCGATTCTTTTTGTTTATTTAGATGACATTATCATAATAGGAGATGATGTATCTGAAATAGTAGAGTTGAAGAAGAGATTAGCCAAAAAATTTGAGATCAAAGATCTTGGACCTCTAAAATACTTCCTCGGAATGGAATTTGCTAGATCCAAGGATGGACTATTTGTGAACCAAAGGAAATATATTCTGGACCAATTGAATGAGACTGGATTACTAGGATGCAAGGTAGCTGATACTCCTATTCAGACTAGTGTAAATTTCAGACCAGTTCAACTTGAAAATGTTATTAATATGGAGAG
Source organism: Erythroxylum cassinoides (assembly GCA_027478405.1). NCBI lineage: Eukaryota > Viridiplantae > Streptophyta > Magnoliopsida > Malpighiales > Erythroxylaceae > Erythroxylum > Erythroxylum cassinoides. The sequence goes on from JANIPM010000006.1 coordinate 60,871,672, forward strand.
GTATCAGCAACTAGTTGGGAGATTAATATACCTTTCACATACCAGACCTGATATTGCCTTTGCCATGAGCTTAGTGAGTCAATTTATGCACTCACCAGGCCAAGAACATCTGGATGCTATATACAGGATACTAAGATATCTAAAAGGAACTCCTGGACAAGGTTTAATGTTTTGGAAGCAGAACAATCTTCAAATAGAAGTCTATACTGATGCTGATTGGGCAAGGAGTACTAAAAATAGAAGATCAATTTAAGGTTGTTGCACATTTGTTGGTGGTAACTTGGAGGAGTAAGAAACAAGGTGTGGTTGCAAGAAGTAGTGCTGAAGCTGAGTTTCGTGCAATGGCACATGGAATCTGTGAAGTCCTATGGATTAAAGAATACTGGAAGAACTACAGATTCCTATTTCAGTTCCTATGAAAGGATATTGTGACAATAAAGCTGCAATTTCTATTGCTCACAACCCGGTTCTTCATGATAGAACAAAACATGTTGATGTTGACAAGCACTTCATCGAGGAAAAAATTGAAGAAGGATTAATTTGTGTTCCCAATATTCCAACATCACAACAGATAGCTGATATTCTTACAAAGAGATTACACAAGAGGCAGTTCAATGTTCTAGTAATCAAGTTGGCTATGGATGACATATGCAAGTCAACTTGAGGGGGAGTGTTGGGAAATATCCAGCTGGATATTTTCTTGATATGATTGACTCCTAAATAGTTATGAGATTAGATCTGATATTAGAAATTAGATCTGATATTATGTACAGATATTAGGAGATTATGTAAAGATATTAGTTTCCTAGAATAGCTCCATCTATTTCTATATATACTTGTATCTATGTACTGATGTAAATTACGTGAAATACAAACAATATTGAAATTCTGCAGAATCACATCAAACAAATAAATGAGGACTTAATTTAATATAAAAAGACTATCAGTTGAATTTATAAATTTAAGGTGATAACATAATAATTAAACAATTTAAAGTATACCTATTGTTACATCTTAAGCTTATTTATATGCATTTTGAATAATTCTATCAATATGAAGTTTCCAGAATCACTATGTGTCATTTAAAACACTTGATAAAGACTAGGAATTTGAAGAAATTTTAAAATTTACTTTAGCTGATGGATAACATGATATGTTTATGTTGAATCACATGTATCAGAGTATCTTGCATATATTTAAAGTTGGAACTTTAGACTATAAATTCAGGCTTTATGTGATTGTCAAAAGGTCTAAAATTTGACCCTTTTATTATCAATATTGGTTAATTCATGGACAAGAAGAAAAGATCTCCTTAGGCATGGCAATATTATCATGTGATATTTAGAAAACAAGAGCATCATTGCCTTAAGAGCCACTAATCCATCAAGGATTAAGGTTGAGTTGGAGTTAAAGCAGTTGTTGATGATAGATATATGTTAATATAATTCCTTTTTTTTCACCATGTTTCAAATAGACTTTAAAGATAATACATAACATTTAAATATTTTTTTTAAAAATCATTTAAATTGGTGAATATTAAAAATATTCAGTCACTGAAAAGGTCATATTTGTAGCAATTTGGCAATTAAGATAATATAAAACTGTTTATAGTTACAAACTAGGTTGTAATATGTAACTTCTAGTTGAGAAACTGTAGAAAAAATGATTATTATTATTATTTATGTAATTGTGCCAAATATCATACAGAAAACTAGATCTATTAAAAGTAAGATTAAAGCTTTTAATGCAATTAATTAGTCATATTTATGTCGAATTAATGACTTGAAGCACTTGGATAACCTCTTGAATGTCATTAAAGTTTTGTCAAGTTATTATGGGAGAAAACATGGTTTTTATAAAACTAAAGGACTTGAATGAATTCTTAAAAGAATTAAAACTGAAACTTGATTCGTTGAATTGTTTGTGTTCTCTTGATTCCTTGGCCCGCCAATTATTTATGTGTTATTATGACAGCCAGTTTCTTTGTTTGCAACAGGGCTGGTTGTTTGCTTAAGTGATCCAACTGAGTAGTTTCCCCTGGCTTTTGTTTTCCAAAGAGACTGGTTCTTTGATATGTGCTTATAGTTTGCCTCATAGAAAATGTGCATGAATTATCTTTCTTGGAGTAATGCTATAAAATGATCAAAATTTACTACTGAACCTAACTAGCAACTATAGCATGGAAATTATAATGCCATACAAAAAATGCTGTAGAATCTCAAATCTTTCAAATGAAACATTTTTCTTCCACATTTTTTTAAATGTTTTTCTAAATTTTTGGGAGATATTATTAGTTTATTTTCTTTTCTTGCAGTAAGTCCAATATTTTTGTTGTGTCACTCTTCAGGGAACCCAATTGTATGATCCAAAGGCTGGTGGGTGGCGTGACCTTGGTATGCTTGATGTTATGCAGGTTAGACTCTATATATGTCTCGAAACATGGAAGTGGCTCCCTTGTTCATTTAATGGCTACTATTCTTTTTTCTAATTGCATCAGATCTTTGGAAGGGCTGGGAGGCCTCAATTTGACAAGAGTGGTGAAGGCATCATAATCACATCTCATGATAAGTTAGCGTACTATTTAAGGTTGCTGACAAGCCAACTTCCGATAGAAAGTCAGGTTGCTATTTTTTGTTTGACTTGGGACATGGTTGTTAGAGTGGTTGTTTTCGTACCTTTTAAACAAGATTATTGTTCTCAATTTTGTTTTAGTATTCTACGCCAAGAATTTCACAGTGTCTATCAATTTAGAAGCCTAATGTGTTTCAGAACCTTATAGTTTACTTGGCTAAGTGATGCATTATATGAAATTATTGTCAGATGTTCAGATTTTGAACTAGGCCTAGCTTTACCTGGATGTCTACAACCTTATTTAGCTTTTCCACCACAACAATGTACATGTTGCTTATCTGTAAAATGGATTTATGTTTTTTAATTTTAATGTAGCAGATGATATTAGATGCGTTGCAATTTTAATAGCCATTTTGATCTTGATTATTAGTTAAAGTTATGCTGCTTTTGTAAGTACAGATTCTTGATCAATTTTGTTCATGTGCCATGTGATGGTACAAGTTGAATGAGTTATTGTACTGGAAAGCTATTTGGGATGTGTTGCACTAATTGAGAAAGTACTCGGTCCCAACTTGTCACATTTCCATTTCAATCATTTCATGTTTTGGATTATTTGTCCTGAACTCATCTTTGTTCCCAAGTCATGCGCATAATTTAATTGAGATGTGTTGCCCTAATTGTGAAAGTACTTGGTCCCAACTTGTCACATTTCCGTTTCAATCATTTCATGTTTTGGATTATTTGTCTTGAACTTCTCTTTGTTCCCAAGTCATACATAGAATTTAATTGGGACTTCATAATTGTGGAGGAAAGGTATTACATATATTGGCGCAAAATTGAAGGGAAATGAATTGTCTTGTTACAATTGAATTAGAATTATATGGTTATATGCATTTTAGTGTAGGAGAAAAATATGAATCAATCTCTTATAATTCTACACTCTCCTAGGAAAAGAAAACAGTTTCATAGGATTCAACTTTCCTAGGTAAAGAAAAAAATTTCCTAGGATTACAAATTCTTTTCCACACTTTCCTAGGGAAGGAATACTTAGGATCCCACAATCTTTGAAATACCAAGAAATTGAGTTTCCTAAACAAGTTTGTAGCTAATATACAACTCGACACTCCCCCTTAAGTTGAGGAATAGATGTCTTCCATTCCCAGCTTGGAAATCATGTTTTCTATTTGGTTTTTGTGGTGGAGTTGAGTATCTTCTACTTGAAATAGTGGTGGTTGGGGGTGGTGATGGTCGTGAAGGTGGCTGTGGTTGTGTAACATTTGGGTAAGTGCTAGGATTGGTGGACATAGATATGGAAGTGATATTTGCAGAGGGAACTATGGTGGCTAGTGGTGACAAGAGGGGTTTGGTGAGGGTGTTGGAGGTTGGTAGGAGGAAGGGGAGTATAGGGTGTAATGTGTGTATCCGGAGACGTTCAGACAGTGACTATAATGGGAGCTCTGGATGATGTTGTGCAAGGCCTTCTAAATATGGTTAGTGGAAAATCCAGGTGGCTTCTATGTCATTTATTTGATGATTCGGATTGCTACATATGCACTTCTATTAAGGGAGTTAATGAACAGGACTGAAATAGGAAAAATTTCAACGTTGGAGACTCAAAGAAAAGGTAGGGGTACCGAAAATAGGAAATTGCCTATAGTAGGAGGATTAAAAATATAGTTACCTCAATATCAACTTGCAATATGTATCACTGTTGGATCATCTGGCCATTTTCTCTCTGGTCTTGTTGAGTTTAGATGTTCAAAGGATTTTTTGTTATCATTTGTATTAAGAAGTTAACTTTCTGTAATCCTGTTGCGAGCATCTATCTTTTGTTTTTCTTCAGATTGTAGATTAATTGCTGCTGCATCTTTCCAATAACTGCTATATGCAGATGATAGTTGGTTTACATTTTAATTTGTGATTTTTCCTTTGTGTTTGCAGTTTATTGGCTCCTTGAAAGATAATCTAAATGCAGAGGTGGCATTGGGTACTGTTACTAATGTCAAAGAAGCTTGTGCTTGGCTTGGCTATACGTATCTTGCTATCAGGATGAGGCAGAATCCTTTGGCATATGGTATTGGATGGGATGAGGTATAGTATGGCTATTTATGTCTGGCAATAAAAAATGCATTTGACTCCACATGCTTAAAAAGTTGCAGTAATGTGCACAGGATTATAAATCAATCTTTTTTGACTTGCAACCAAAGGTTGTCCTTATTTTCTTCGATCTGCACTTTTTGGGGTTCAAAAACTGGAATATTACAGCATTCTAGATTTAATCAGTTATGTGTATGTTGTTCAATAACTAGGTTATTCATATGGTTTATATATGTTTGGTAGGTGATGGCAGATCCCTCTTTGAGTTTAAAGCAACGAGCTCTCGTAGCAGATGCTGCACGTGCTCTTGATAAAGCGAAAATGATGCGGTTTGATGAGAAAAGTGGCAATTTTTATTGTACAGAGCTTGGTCGCATTGCAAGCCACTTCTATATCCACTACTCAAGTGTTGAAACTTACAATGAAATGTTGAAACGCTACATGAATGATAGTGAGGTTATTCTTTATAGCATTGACATCTCCATTTTGATCATGTAGAAGTCCTCATATATTAATCAGCTAGCTATTTTCTGGATTATTTGACTGGAAAATTTGTTGCAATCACTCTTGGACTTAAATTATATTATGTTAGTATTTTCACAATTATCTTGATCCATTTTCACTTTGTTGTAGGTAATTGATATGGTGGCCCACTCTTCTGAATTTGAGAATATTGTTGTTCGAGAAGAGGAGCAGAATGAGTTAGAGATGTTATTGCGCACTTCATGTCCTTTAGAAGTTAAGGGTGGTCCTTCAAACAAATATGGAAAGATTTCAATTCTTATCCAGGTTTTTGGTCCTTTGATTAATAACGGACACTTCGTCTATACCGAGTAAAAGTATGGAAACAGTAAATGCCTAATATGCTGTTTAAATGAATTTGCAGTTGTACATCTCCCGTGGTTCAATTGATACATTTTCTCTGGTCTCTGATGCTGCATATATAAGTGCAAGCTTGGCTCGCATAATGCGGGCATTATTTGAAATTTGCTTACGGAGAGGATGGCCTCAGATGTCATTATTCATGTTGGAATATTGCAAGGCTGTGGATCGCCAAATTTGGCCTCATCAACACCCCCTTAGACAATTTGACAAGGATCTTTCAGCAGAAGTTGGTCTAGCATATTTTTTTTGTTCTTTTACTTGATGTTTATGCAGAGCGCATGTATAATTCTATATCTTAACTGGTTTAGATATTGCGGAAGCTTGAAGAACGAGGGGTGGACCTAGATCATCTGCTTGAGATGGAGGAAAAGGATATTGGAGCTCTTATTCGATATGCACATGGAGGAAAGGTATATATATAGCTCTGAGTTTTTTAACTCTTTAGTATTTCCACTATGTTGACTTGGACATCTGTGATTGTAATCACTTCGTTTTCTTTCTTTTTTCTCTTTTTGCGGTGTTTGGGTTGGGCTACTGTCTCTGAAGTTGGTTAAACAATACATGGGTTATTTTCCATCAATTCAGTTATCAGCAACTGTAAGTCCAATCACCAGAACTGTTTTGAAGGTAATGATTTGATGTCTTCACAAAAATATTTTCTCTTGATCATTGCAAATTGAGAAGTTGAGGATCCTCCTGCTGATATTGAACTTTTAGGTGGATTTGCTCATAACTCCAAATTTCTCATGGAAAGACCGTTTCCATGGTGCTGCACAACGTTGGTGGATTCTTGTCGAGGTATCTACTATTACTCGCATGTTAATGTCTCAAAGAAGCAGTATTGGATGTTAAATTATCTTTTGTTCTAGTTTTGTGACATAGAATTTACCTAAAACCTGCAGAAAGCTTTCTGGTCTAATGTTGACTTTTTAGAAGTATAAGTTTGCCTTTATGTGTCATAGAGGTGTACCGAATATGTAATTATGAACCAGTGCTTATTAGCAATTAATAGTGATCTGTGCCATCTTAAGTGCTAGTTAGTATGTTAATTATAAATTCTACACCTGGCGCTTCGTATACAGGAATATGTAATAAATGATATTGCTGAATTATCTCAATCTTAGTTTGAACTTCCAAGCTAGTTTGACTTTGCTGCAGTGATCCTCTTCTCCTTTTATGTTGAGACTCAGAGAGTTGGTAGTGCAGGTTCATTTTGCTCCTATTTAAGCATCCCATTTTTGTGTTTTTCCCCTCCCTTCCTAGTTTTGCTCCTATACTTGAGCTGTTGCAGTTGAATATAAGAAGGTTTCCTCTTGTAGTTATAAAACACATAGGAAGTACCAATATCAATGTACCAAGGATTTTCGCTTACTTAGTGATGTCATTTGTATCCCTACGTGAAAGCTCATGATCATTTCTAAAATTTTGATTTCTTACAACGAGTGTTTTACGTGATTATAGTGTCAGTTTTGGAGCCAGGGGCCATGGCTTCAGAAATCATTTACTACTGTTAAAAATAATGTGCCTAATTTGGATAATCTATAACTAGAGCATTGGTAATTTTGTCAGGACTCAGAAAATGACCACATCTACCATTCAGAGCTTTTCACTCTTACAAAGAAGATGGCTCGGGGAGAACCTCAAAAACTTACCTTCACTGTGCCAATATTCGAACCACATCCAGCACAATACTACATTCGTGCTGTTTCTGATTCTTGGTTGCACGCGGAAGCTTTCTACACTATATCATTTCATAACTTGGCACTGCCTGAGGTGCATTCTCTTATTCTAATTTATTTTGGAGAATGTTGAGTGATTTACCTTTTCAGTTTGGTATGTCACTGTTTTCCTTCAAAGGTCTTATGAAATATTATTCTTGGTTTAGGCTCGTACCTCTCACACAGAGCTTCTAGATCTAAAGCCTCTTCCTGTTACTTCACTCGGAAACAGTACTTATGAAGCCTTGTACAAGTTTTCCCATTTCAATCCTATACAAACACAGGTATGGTTTAATAAATCTAATTTTCCTTTCTCTTTTCACTTTGCACACATTATATAATACTTTTATTTTGGAACTGCAGACTTTTCATGTATTATATCACACAGACAGCAATGTTTTATTAGGAGCTCCCACTGGAAGTGGTAAGACTATTTCTGCGGAAATTGCAATGCTTCGCCTCTTCAACACTCAGCCTGATATGAAGGTATTTTTTCTAATTCCCGGCCAATACAGAACAATTTAGCTGTTAGAAGAAGTTGTATTCAAGAAATAAAAATGAAAACATGCAGTGACCAGATTTTGTATCCAGCAGATGGCAATTCTAACTGAAACAAGTGTCTTGGAAAAGATGAATCAGGATTTTCGATGATACTGTTGATAGTGAAAACCAAATTATATGCTAATTTTGGAATATGAAGGAAACTGAACTAGGAAACAATGAATTATGATTAATGTTATGCTTCGCCATAGATTTCTTAGGTTAAATACTAACATAAATCAATTAGGAAAAAAAAAACTGCATTTTGGGTTGGTATGATACTTTCTCTTGTTATATTGCTCGGTTTGCTTTCTTGTATTGGTTGAACATTTAATTCTACAACCTTTGTGTCCCTCTCTTATCTCATTTTCATGTATTTAATGCAGGTTATTTACATTGCACCATTGAAGGCTATTGTTCGAGAAAGAATGCACGATTGGAGAAAGGGTTTAGTCTCCCATCTAGGAAAACAAATGGTACTCCAATATATTGATAAAAGATTTTTGTATATTAGTGCTCTCAGTCCTCTCAGTTCTATTTTTGTGCTCACGTGTTTGTATGTATGTGTGCACCATGAAATTCTACTAAATTAAAAGAATGTTTACCAGGTTGAAATGACAGGAGATTATACACCAGACTTAACTGCCCTTTTGTCAGCGGATATCATTATCTCTACACCTGAGAAGTGGGATGGTATTAGTCGAAATTGGCATAGTAGAAATTATGTAACAAAGGTACATCTATGTAAGATTTAGTTGTTTTTTCACTATGGAAAGTTAGCATCATTATTCATGTTTTTCCTTATCCACGGCATGCACTAATTGTAAATGTTGCTTAATAGGTTGGACTCATGATCTTAGATGAGATTCACTTGCTGGGAGCTGATCGTGGACCAATTCTTGAGGTATTTCTTACAGAGTTTGCAAGTATTTCTAAGAGCAAAGCACCTTAAGATGTTGAATCAATTTTGTGGCAATTAGTGATTGACGAAAAACATTATAAGAGCATCCAAATGTGAATGCTCTATAGCAAAATGCTTTTATGATAATGGTATGGGCTTGTCATTGGTCATTTAACCTGCCAACCTACATCATAAGTTTATTTATCACTTTTCGAAATGGCTCCTTATATTGAACACTCTATTTTTGAACGATTATTAATAAGAAGTGGAGGACCCATTTGATAGTAGAGTTTAGGCTCTGCCTCACAACAATTAAGAGTGTGATTTAGTCATGGGTGATCCTAGCTTGGGGATAGGGAACCAATATTGGCTATAGAGATAAAAATTAAGATGTCTTATGAAAGTTCACTTTTGCGTACACTAAAAGAGGAGTTCTTTATTTTTAAGGAAACAAAACACATTTTATATTTTTAATTTCAAAACTTTTTTCTTACCTAAAGGTTAATTACATAAAGTCCCTCTATATATGTTTGTCAATAAGCTCCCTATAGATTGAATTTTGCCTATGTGACTGATTATTTAACAAGAGGGGACTTTTTGAAAAAACTGCAAAGAGGCTTAGTGTAATTAACTATTTAACAAAAAACTGGGAATTGGTTTACACATCTACTTATGAAAGAATTGGAATGGATTGGCTTCATATTTATAAGTTACAAATCACATAACCAACAAGGTCAAACTTTGACTAATGAATATTCCCAAATTTCTAGTATTTATTGCATTTGAGTAAAATAACATTATGAATTTTTTTCTCAAATTAAACATTACCTGCAAAACAAGTTTTTAGAATCACCAAAATTCCTATTTTCTAGAGTAACTTATGACTTCTTAAAGTTAATGGACTTGTACCTTTTTTTGGATAATTTTTCACACATGCTCTATCATAGTAGTTAATAGCGGGCGATCGCGGAGGAGCGGAGCGGAGCCGCTACAGAAACCCTTGTAGCGGAGCGGTTTGGTGTCGCGGTAAACGCGGCGCTAAAGCGGCCGCGATTTGCGGCAGATCGCGGAATATAGCGGCCGCTATGCATTCTGCCGGTTTAGCCCTCACCAGTTGACCTTTAAGGTTGTTTTGGGGGGTGGTAAATATGGAAGTTCTTATTTTTTAATACTTTAACTTTCTATTTTCCTATCCACACGACCGAACACGTTCGTCTCTCCTCTTCTACTCCTCACAAATCAAACCTTCCTCTCTCTCTCACCGATCGACAGCCGCGGACAGCCGACCGACAGCCGCCGACCACCGACCGCCGTCCTCTCTCTTCTACTCCTTCTCTCTCACCCCCAATGGAGTCATCCTCTTCTCAGCCACGGGATGTACCGTCGTCTGCCGCC
>JANIPM010000006.1:60890888-60902887 GCA_027478405.1 Erythroxylum cassinoides
ACGTTTAAACCTGCCAAAAAATCATAAATACGATTCTTTTCCACAAAACGCTTCAGAATTGCTGCATCTTCACTACAACGCATTTGGATACATTGATAATGATCCATCTCTTGCCACAAGCTTTGTAAGAGACTCGAATATTCAGTGATAGTCCGAATCTCCTGTTTAGTTGCTGAAACTTTCGTCCTAATCTCATAGAGTTGTGCAACATCATTAACTTTAGAATAAGTCTGTCGAATAGCCTCCTAAATCTCCTTGGCAATTCCGAGAAACATACATGTGTCACTTATCTCTGGCAACATTGAGTTCCATAACCAGGACATCACTATGGAGTGCTGTTCATCCCATGCCGCAAATCTTGGATCATCCTGTGAAGGACTAGTTCCCATTAAATGACTCAATTTCCCTCTCCCCTTTAGGAATGTGCGAACTAGTTGTGACCACTTTAAATAGTTCTTCCCATTCAATTGGTATGCAGTTTGAATATTCTACAAATCTCCAAGTATGGCAACAACAGTGTTCTTGACCGTGGAGCTGATGATTTCAACAGAACTACTAGGTGATTCTAACATGATTGATTAGGTAAGGCTAAGGAAGGAGCAAGAAATTGAGTGATAAGCCTAGGACGTTGAGAGGGACAGTGGAGATGATGTTCTCGGTCAGTATGACCAAAGAAACAAATCAAAGTTTTTGGGAAAGAGCCAACAGCTCTGATACCATGTGAAAATAATAGCAGAGAAGAATAATTTTATTCCAATAATTAGTAGGTTACAGCCATAGTATATATATATACAATTGTCTATCCTAAATATACAGCAAATTCCCTAAGATACATGAAAATATGTATCTTATTATAATCCCTAAAAATCAGGGATTTATATGATTCTTATACAATCTTCTAGATACTGCTACATAATCCGACAAGTTAAAACTACCCTATTTGGGTTTTGAGTGAAAGAACTAGAGAAACCAAAGCCCCGATAACACCATTACGTATGGAACCACAGAGAAGCAAGGATTGAGCAAAACCAAGTATGCCGAGGTGATGGAGAGGAGAGGTGATGTCGAAGAACTTGTTGGAGGGCGAGACATCATCGTGTGTGCTGTCACGAGTCAGCACATGGGAGAGGACGCAGAAGTTTTAGGCGGTGCATGAGGCTCACATTTAGGGCTTTCCGTGATTGGTCTTCAAGGAGAGGTCAGTCAACTGGTGGTGCTCCCAAGGAGTTGACGGTGAGGGAAAAAGGTCACCTAGGATGGGTGACCCGAGCCAAAGAATTTTAAAGTTTTGCTCCCTTAGGCAGAATTGAAACTGAAGATGGAAGCTAAGGTTACTACTCATTGGGCAGAACGAAAGCTTGGAAAAAAAACTCAAGAAACCAATGATTAGCTCTTATACCATGTACCAAAATGAGGAAAGGTATCCTTTAATACTTTGTACAGAGTAAAGTTACATATATATACAAGTAAATCAATTCTAATTAGGGAATGTGATCCCTATAATTAGGCCTGTAATCAGCCCTTAAAATATTCGATTAGTTACATATTCTTCTGTCTACAATCATTAACATTTACAATTAATTTGAATAAGTATTTTCATGAAAACATGCAAATTCATGCCATTTCTGCCTGCTCGGAATTTGTTCTGATCAATTTTCCCACTTGTGACCCTATTTATTTTATCTTGGTGGCTAATGTATCTTTGTTTTCTCTTTGCCCTGTTTTTCCCTATTAGAGGCGGAGTTAAAAGTGACAAGGGACAAAAACATCTGTGATATGTTTTGTTGATGTTCCTTTTTTTTCCCTATTTCTTTAACTCTTAATTTTCTTTCTGCATGTTTGTCATCTTATTATTAGTCGTGACCTCTCTGCTTTTACATTTAATTAGTGATTTGGCTGATTGGCTGGGTGTTGGTGAAGTTGGACTCTTCAATTTCAAACCAAGTGTGAGGCCTGTGCCTCTTGAAGTACATATTCAGGTAAGAAGCTTCAGTTCTCCCTATGAGTTTTCATTTGTTTCTGTTTTATGGTTCTTGTGTATTTCAGTTCAAAGTTTTATGGCATCACTTCCTAAATCTCATGCTACTTGTGTAACACTTTCTCTTCCATATGACCTTGTCCCTTTGCCTCCTTTCCTCTGAGGTTAGTGGGTATCTTTGACAGTGTTGAGCTTTTGAAAATTTCCTTGACGATTTCAAAGGTTCAACATAAACATATGCAAATTAGTTGCAAGAGAAAACATGAAACATATTTTTCAAAACATGTGGGTCTTAACTCTTAACACGTACTCTTTTAGCTTTCAAAACTGCAGAACATATTGTAAAACTGGGAACATATTGTAAAGATGATTTTTTGTCAAGATTTTTGGGTATAAGGGTGCCATTTATGTGATGGTGCTTATACTAAACTTAGTTATGATGTTGCAGTAGAGAGAATGATGATCGCTAGCTTTTACTGACATTGCATGTCATTAATTTTGCTTCCTTCATACTCTTAGTGAATGCGTTTGATGCCAATATGTTGAGGGTTTTGGACTCTGAAATCTCTTCCATATGGAATGATTAATGATGGCACATTATACATCGGTCACTGTTACTTCCATTAGTCTGTTTATAACGTTCTAATGTCCTGAAGAGGGTGCTGGAAGGGGTAACCAGTTACTTACGTGAAATAATTACTAGCATGACCTGGAATATTGGTTCAGAAGACCTTCATAGCCATTGACTATTTTTGGTCAAGTAATAATCTACTCTATATTTTTGTGGTTTCCATGATTTCATGTACCAAGAAAGATTATCATTGTGATTTTTGTCTGAGTTTATTGATATTTGAGATCTGAGCATTATATGTTTTCCTGCTTTTTATTTCCTTTCTGTTGTGAAGCTCTTTGTACACGCAGAATAGGGTAGTTTCCTCTTTTTTATTGAGTCCAGTTGTAATAACTTAAATCTAATCATTCAATTCTCAAAAAAAGAAAAGAAAAGAAGGTATTCTTCATTAAACCACTACCATCAGAATCTCTTTATTAGGATAAAATGTTATGGATCTCTGGTACAAGATTTTGGGTTTAAAATTTCTTGATTCAGAGAACTGGCTTCTCAAACTGCTATTACGGAAAGGAAAGTTGTCTTGTATGTTTATGCAACTTGACATTATTGAGGGTTTGAGGGGATGAGAAGTCCCATTCTCTTGTCAAACACCAGTAACTCCTACTGCCTGCAGAAACTGCTATTTGAAGGTTTCTAAAAGGATGGGCATGTGTGGCGACTAATGCAATTTGGTCATTCAATCTTTTCTTTTATGTTATATGATTTCAATCTAATATTCCTTTGATGGACATTGAATGTTTACTGTTTACCCTTTTTTTAAAAAAAATCTTGTGGTTGATTTGAAAGTGCAAGAATTGGGAGCTTACGCATAAATTTTTCTGGAATAGGGATATCCAGGGAAGTACTATTGCCCAAGGATGAACAGCATGAACAAACCGGCTTACGCTGCAATATGTACACACTCACCTACAAAACCTGTTCTGATATTTGTCTCATCACGTCGCCAAACAAGGCTTACTGCATTAGACCTTATTCAGGTCTGATGATATTTATTTTTGGGGAAGTATTATTCCATGTCATTTTAAATTATTAAAGTGTTAGATTGATTGTTCTTTGTTTTCGTATGTGTAGTTTGCGGCTTCAGATGAGCATCCAGTGCAGTTCCTGAGTATGACAGAAGAGTCATTACAGATGGTTCTTTCCCAGGTCACTGATCAAAATCTTAAACATACCTTGCAGTTTGGCATTGGGTTGCACCATGCAGGGCTGAATGACAAAGACAGGTCTCTGGTTGAGGAACTTTTCTCAAACAACAAGATTCAGGTATTTCCCTCCCCAAATTTATCTTATTGTGGTACGTTATGTGGTAAAGGATTCTTATTTGAGAAAATTTGCCTTTTGTTGCATCGTAGGTATTGGTATGTACTAGCACTTTGGCATGGGGTGTAAATCTTCCTGCTCATCTGGTCATTATCAAGGTGAGTTGAATTATATATAGTACTTCGTTTCATTTGGACAGGATAAGTATTGAGAAAATAGCCACAAGTATGAGTTTGATGAGATTTCACATGCATCATGGCTTTGAATTTGTAATAATTTTGATATGCACTACATACTTTAATAACAAATTATGCAGCTTGCCTAGGTCCTTCATATTAGTAGCTACACAGAAATGCAAACCTTTTGTCTTGTATATATAGACGATTCCTGGCCATGTATTAAATTCATTTGGTAAACAAGCTGTGTTTCAGCAAAGGTGAACTCAAGTATTTTAGGCTTGTATGCTATTTTCTTTACCTGCTCATCTAGAGAATTGTCTATAAATTTGTTTGAAGATTTATTTATTGTCACTAGGAAACTATTTCTACATCTTAGTTTTTAGAGACTCTGTATAAGCAACTTTAAAACAATTAACAGATGGTTCTATTTACTAAGCAAGTCTTGTGATTTTGTTCAACTCTTGCATTTTTTCATACTTGGCTGGATCATTGAAATTTTCATTCTGAGTTGAGCTCAGGTTGGGCTCAAAATAAATTCGTACTCGCCAATGAAACTTGATTAGAGCTTGAGCTTGAGAAAAAAAATAATAAATCAAGCCCGAATATGGTGAGAACTGGCTCACTCGACTCATGTACTCCTACATGTGATAATCTTAGCAATACTACGTGGGATTGCGTTATTTACTTTCATCAAACAAATTAATTTACTTTCATCAAACAAATTCAGTGCCTTACCTAGACTAGGAGTTCAACTAACCTGCTCGTGTACTCTCTGAATGTCCAATAAACCAAGATAGACTTCATAGCTGAAGGATCTCATAAACATCACATTTTTTAAGTGAATTTTGAGGGCTTTTATCTTTATTAAAACAACTCCTGGACAAAATTTCCATCTTGAATTATGACTTTAATATAAAATGTACATGGGGGAAAAAAACTACTACATTGAATGTTGATCAAATAATAAGCTGTAATTTCTGAAATATGAAGTGGCCACAAATGGCTTGCACTTGGATTCATGAGGTATAGCGTGAGAAGCGAGCTGTGTAAGATATTAATTAATACTACTTAATGGAACTCGGCCATTGTAATCTATACATGCATCCTATTTCAGGGGACGGAATATTATGATGGAAAAACAAAGAGATATGTTGATTTCCCAATCACAGATATTTTGCAAATGATGGGTCGTGCGGGCCGCCCACAATATGATCAACATGGAAAAGCAGTCATTCTTGTTCATGAACCCAAAAAAAGCTTCTATAAAAAGGTGAGTTTAGATCCTTTGACTCTTTAATTGGTTCTCTTTTATGTATTCTGGAAATAATACAGACATTTTCTGTTTGCAGTTCTTGTACGAACCATTCCCAGTTGAGAGTAGTCTGAGAGAACACTTGCATGATCACATAAACGCAGAGATAGTTAGCGGCACAATTTCCCATAAGGAAGATGGAGTGCATTATCTGACATGGACTTACTTGTTTCGTAGACTGGTATTATTTTTATAACTACTCATTGATAAAGAGTTTGCAAGTTAATTTTTGCTAATCACTTATTGACTAGGTAATCAATAACTGAGGGATAATCCTTCAGTTTGCTATTCCTTTAGTTGTAGGATATTTCTTTTTAATTGATATGAAGTATTCCAGTGCTGAATTAGCTATAAAGCATAGAGAAATTGAAAGTAATATAGTAACATATGTATATCGGCAGTGTGCCTCAAACCATTTGGCTTATCTTAAGGTCACCCTCATATGTGCCATTCTTTATGTCGTGGGCTTTAGTTCCTTTTCTCATTGTAAGAAAATATTCAGAAGTTGTACCTTTATAGTAGTTGACTTTTCCAACAAAGAAAACAATATTTCTTTTTCTAGACATAATTGCCTTAAAAAAATGTATGCTACAGTTATTGAGGAAAAGCTGAATAATTTTTTTTCTGAAATTAATGAAAATTTTTCTTGTGTTTGCTTATGTTCTCTAACATATGAACTCCCTGCAGATTTGACATATTTTTGGATATTTTTGTGATGAGTACCTTCATGCAGTCCCGTTACTTTTTCTTTCTAACCTGTATTGCTTTTCACTATTACATCAAAATTCTTTTAGTCATGCTGTAATTTTTGTTCTAAAGATGGTCTGATATCTTCTGAAGCTCTAGTGACCTAATAATGGTAGAGGGAAATGCAAAAGCAAGTTCTATAACATGGAATGTAAGTCACAATATGGTTTGTTTAGGGAAAATCCATTGGTCCTTTGGTTGGCAATTAAGGTATATACTGATCCTGTTATACGAGTATGGAAACTGCAACACTTTGGGGGCATTGAAAGTTAAATATCATACTTCTATTTAAGAATGAACTAGATGTCCCATAGGGTAATTGAAATATACTGTAGATGTGATAATATGCAATTGTGCACCACTTTCCTATTAACAGATTTTCATTATCCCATGGTCTTTAGGAAATTACTTGGTCTTGTGCTAAACTGTTCTTTTCTTCTTGTTCTCCCAGATGTTTTTAATGTGACATGAAAGTGAACCTGTTCATAATTGTTTGTAATCTGCCCAAGTATTTCCTTCAGGGTGGAGGGGAGAGGGTTATAAACAAAATACGATTGGAAAAAGTGGCGGTTATTGTAACCGGAAATTCCAGTTACTCAGATGACAATCAGGGAACCTAGCTAATGGAATAGATTCTGGTGACTGCTATCGAAACAAACCAGAAAACAGAGAGTATTTGTGAAAGAAATTGTATATATTCAGATGTCTTTATTACAACAATGAATTTCCTTATATATACCGGAAATTCCCACACCTTCACACTTCCTTTCTCTTACTACCCATAACAGAATTTGTAACAGAATTGCTAACAAACTAACAATCGCAGATTGTAGAGATCATCTTTTGGAGTTTTGTACCCACATGTGGCTTGGCAGGCTTGGGCTTCTTTATTTACCTTACGTTTGGATAATTCTGCTGTAACAGTTATAAATGAAATAAGATTGTAAAGAGTGGGCTCTTTCTTGATTGACATTGTTTTCTAAATTTTACTGATCTAGATTTGGAAAGTTAACTTCCAACCTGTTTGTCCTTCCATATTAATAAATGCTCTTTCTAGGCAAAGAAAGATGGTGTTTGTTATTTAATAACTGTTCCATCCAGGATCAATGCTCTTTCATACTTTCAGCAATATCCCAGTAGCCAAAGTTGATGAATTTTTATTTCAGATGGTTAATCCAGCCTACTATGGATTAGAGAATGCAGAAACTGATGCCCTGAGCTCTTATTTGTCTAGGTGAGATGAGTGCATTTCTTCTAAATTATTTCATGTGGTTTTATCTTCGTCTGAGCATAATACAGTTCCAGGTTTGGATTGGTCAGAAAACATAATAGTCATGAATTTGGTAAAGGTTTTGTTCGAAAATAATTCATATTGTTTTGTGTATAAAAGTATTTCCACTGATGACATATATGCTCATAGTATCTTGTAGAAATCAAGGCAAAAAATGTCGCCATTGTAGATTTTCTTCACTAACTTTGCAGTTTAATTTATTGTGCTTGCATAAACTATCAGAAATATTTTAGTCTGAATGAGTCCTGAAATGATTATTGCATCCATGTTTTTCCTTTATCAACTGTTTCTGTCGGTTTAGTGGTGACAATTCTATGACAATTCGTATTGGCAGATTGGTGCAGCACACGTTTGAGGATCTGGAAGACAGTGGATGCATTAAGATGAATGAGGACAATGTAGAGTCTACAATGTTGGGTATGATAGCATCACAGTACTACCTTAGCTACATGACTGTCTCGATGTTTGGTTCAAACATAGGGTCAGATACATCTCTTGAAGTAAGTACTTTTGAGAAAGTTGTGGTATGGGCTTTCAATTTTGTTATTATGGTTTTGTCTTCTAAGGTTTACTTGGTATAAAATAGGTGTTTCTGCATATTCTATCTGGTGCTTCTGAATATGACGAACTTCCTGTGCGGCACAATGAGGTAATTTCTTTGCCTCTTAATCTCTTTTCAATTCTAGCTGACAGGGAGAGCCCTAGCTGTAGTGGGATGTATATAGAATACATAACTGTACAGTTCATGGACTTTATGCAGTTGTATATGTATTCTGAAATTACTAATGGTATGAAAATTTCTGCTAGTTGTTTCTCGTTATTCTCTTGAGAGGATCTTGATTGGGGATAATGTGATGTCATTTGTTCATCCTTTCTTCTTAGATGCCCAGCAGCATGTCAGATTAGTCTGTTTGTCACAAGTGGTTATTCTAGTTTTCTACCCTTTGGTTATAAGAATGAATTGTGTATTGTCGTCTAATTTCTAGATTGATGTTTCAGTTGACCAGTTGATCTTTCCTGGAAATGTTGATATGCATTAGATGTGGAAAATTTTTATGTACATACTATTTGTAAAGACCCTGTAAGAGATGTTTCCATTTCTTTTATTGCAGGAAAATTACAATGAAGCCTTGTCCAAGAGAGTTAGATATGCAGTGGATAAAAACCGACTAGATGATCCTCACATCAAAGCAAATCTTCTATTTCAGGTCAGCAGTCATCATAATTTCTACCATTGAGGCTTCAATTATTTGTTCTCCAAATTTCCAATTGTGCTGCTTCTACAATAATCTTATTTGTTCTATTTTCTTTTACTAATTTTCTTTACTGTCCTTTTCTGGACCCAGGCACATTTTTCCCAGTTGGATTTGCCAATAAGTGACTATGTAACCGACTTGAAGTCAGTATTGGATCAAAGCATACGCATTATCCAGGCCATGATAGATATATGTTCCAACAGTGGATGGCTTTCCAGCTCAATAACTTGCATGCATCTTCTGCAAATGGTCATGCAGGTATAAGCATGTTGATTATTAAAGAACTCTTTGGACAATCAAAAACAAAAATAGCAGTCTTACTGATCACATGCTTCTGTCAGTGCTCATATATACATATATAGATATATCAGACATACTAGTTTATATGTGTGGAGGGGACGGAGTGAAGTTTAAAATTCACAAGGAAATTGCTCAAGTGGTAAGTAAGCTTGGCAAGAAATAGTTCTGTACTAAGGAAGAAAATGGGCTTCATAACCAAAACAATCGAAGAAGAATTGGAACATTTTTACAAAAGAGACGTTTTAAAATACAAAAGAAGAAATCAGCTGTCACATAAAACTTTTTATGCGATCCGACAAACAATCTATGCTTGCAGTTGTATGTTTTAGAATGAGAAGAAAATGGAAAGGACAAAAGATAACAATAGATCTCAGAAGGAAAGAACAATAAGAACTATTTTATTGAATTTTCGAATAAGCTAAATGTGCAGGCAGTCTATTTGTCTGATACGTAGTGCTTTGCAGAAAGAAACTGATATTGAGGATTATACTAAAAATGAATGTAAAGAATTTATTCAAATGAAGATGCGCTCTAATTTCATTATCATCACTGTTTTTTCAATTTTGCCTCTGGTTACTTTTATTTCAATACTATTCTTTACTCTTATGTGTTGTTCAATTCCTTTCGACAATTGTTTTTTTGTCCATCATTGTTGAGTTTTTTCCTTAAAGTAGGAATTTCTCAATTTTCTTTGCCATTGACTAACATTCTCTAGTACTTCGATAACATAATATTCTTGTAATTAGTACCAATTCCAAAAGGAATTAATGCATCATTTTTCTGGTACTGGACACAATTGACTCAATTGTTCCATCAAAAAATTTGTGCATTTGAATATTCTGCAACAATAATCTCAGTGACAATTATATCACATCCCCAACTTCATCTGGTGTACTAACTCATAATTTAGGCTCATGAAGACCACTAGTGGGCAGTCTCCAAGAATTTTAGCTGGCATTCAGAGGAATATAACGTAATTGTGCCTGTAAATTATCTAATAGTTTTTTTTTAAATATTACAAAGAATGAACCTCTGTGAAGACGATGGCTTATTATTTCCTAAACCATAAACATAAAGCAACTTAATGATTGAGACGTGAATCATTAAGTTGGACCCACATATTTGCTTCTTTATCCACACATCAGCTTGTGTTGTCACATAGGAAAGACGTGGGTGGAACAACAATGTAGATTTAGGCTAGAATGCTTTTTTTTAAAATTATATACTTTTTCTTACTCATTTGATGGTTGATTAGATGTGAAACGTTTTAGCCTGTCCTTTCTAATAATGGGGTATTTTCTCAGGGTTTGTGGTTTGATAAGGATTCTGCCTTATGGATGTTGCCATGCATGAATTCTGATATTGCACAGTCGCTAAGTGAAAAGGGAATCTCCACTGTACAACAGTTGTTAAATCTTCCCAAGGGTACCTTGCAGGCAATGGTTGGATCTTCCCTTGCTTCAAGATTACAGCAGGTGCAAAATTACCCTTTAAATTTTTGCTTGAAAACTTCATTCTAGTCACTAAAGATTTCTTGGTGTTCTACGGTTCTATAAGTCGAAATATCATGCACTTATTGGGCTAGAAAACTTGTCTTTTTCTTGCTTCTATATTTTGATTAATCCATTTGTTTACTTGGTCGTTTGCCATTTTCTTTGAACTGAATTTTTGGTGAAGATAGGCACATGGCAGAAGTAACATAATAGCACTCAAATGCACATGTAGACGTAAGGAAATGTAACCATTTCATATGTTTTGGTTGTTTTGGCAGGACCTGCAGCAATTTCCTCGTATTCAAATGAAGTTAAAAGTACAGAATAAGGACCTTCATGGAAAGAAACATCTTGCTCTTAACATCAAATTGGAGAAGATCAACTCCAGGCAAAATACTATGAGGGCTTTTGTGCCTAGATTCCCAAAGGTAAAATCTCATCCTCTCTTACCATCATATACCGTTGGTGGGGAAAAAGAAATTTACTGAAGGTTGTTCTTTTGCAGCTAAAAGATGAAGCATGGTGGATAGTGCTTGGTAACACGGTCACTTCTGAGCTATATGCCATGAAGAGGGTTTCGTTCTCAGATTGGTTGGCCACTACCATGGAATTGCCATCTACTTATACGACTTCAAAGGTCAAAATTTCCAACCTCATATCAGTTCTCGTTTCTTGTCATATTTGTAAGCATGTCTTCCACAAAAGAAAGCTAACATGTCACTTGAAAACTTCACTGATTCTGTCTTGTTTTCCAGGGCATGAAATTGATGCTAGTTTCGGATTGTTATCTCGGTTTTGAACTAGAACATTCTCTTGAAGACCTTTTCTAGGTTTCAGTGGGTGAAACTTGCATTTACATTTTGAAGATAATAGGACCAAGCACACTCAAAAGACACCATTAAACAAGTATCTGGAGGAGAAGTTCTTCATTCTTCCATAGAAAAATCCCGGAAACATCTTCTGAAGCAAATTCTCAGATAGGATACGGTTTGGAGGAATATGATAGACGTATTGTAAACATTTTACTCTTTATGTTCAGTGGATCTATTTAAATGTAAAAGGAACGCTTGGGCCAAATATACAGTTTTTATTTCAGCTAGGGAGCACAACTTAGAGAGTAGATAGTTACCACAAAAGAAATAATTGGTATCAATTAGTATATGTGTGTGACTTGCAATTTACAATTACAATGATAGGTATGTGTGACTTGCAATTTACAATTACAATGATAGGTAAAGATAATCAAGAGACATACATTTGTTTTCTAATTTTGTTTAGCCCAATCCGAAGCAAGATTTGATTTGAACCTATGGAGGTAAAAGGCCCTTGTCAGTTCCCACGTTCGAGTTGAATTAATCCCATTCAGCTTCGAAGAACTCAGTATCTTTTGTTAGTAGTGTGCCCTAGGCCAATGAACATTTGTGATTCCTGTATTAACATTATGATTTGTTAATAATATATTATGAGGTATTCATTTTTATATATGCATGTATTTCATTTATGTAATGTGATTTACATTCCATGAATGGTATTAAACTTATGTCATCAAGTA
>JANIPM010000006.1:61277976-61288579 GCA_027478405.1 Erythroxylum cassinoides
TTCTCATCAATTTCCTTAAAGCATAATTACATATATAACACAATACATATAAAAAAATACTCATTTAATTTCATTTATTATTTCTAAATTCCACACAAAGATCGGGGTCCAACAATTATCCACACTAGACTCCTGAAGAAATAGGCAAACTCAAATGGTTAATCTTTGTTAAAATCTTCTTATTGATTTTATTTGTTTCATTATTTCATACGATTCTATCCTAGTTACATAACTTTTTTTTCTTAATATAAGGTGTTGGATTGAAAACAAATGGAAGTGCTTTTATTCCTAGGATAGAGAAGAACTTGAGGTATTTGAATCACCAATAAAAAAATATTTTATTTTAGGAAGTCAAAATGGGAATATATTTTAGAACTATCTCCCTTATAATATATCATGATTTTTGTATTCCCATTTAAGTAAAAAAAAGGTGGTATAAACAATTTTGTAATTCTTAAGTGCATGGATTGGAAAATGGTTGCTCAATTTCTCTTTAACCTAAAGAGAGCATTGAATAGGGTTCTTGAGGGAGATTTACATGATCCTAGTGGTGTTTGGGTGAAAACTTTTATGATACTTTATAGAGCATTATACATTCTATTGAATGCAAAAACAAACTCTTTGTTTTACGCTAAAAACTGCAAGTATATGATTATTACTTATTGTAAAAAGCAAATATCATCTTACAGAGATTGTGTTTAGGCACCACTTAATTTAGGTTGTACTTTGTTTAAGACTCAAATTCAAATAATAAAAACAGAAAAATAAACCAAATCAAACAAACTAGCAACGAACAAATAATGTAACAAAAATGCTAAAACTTTGATTTCAAGATTAAAGATTATAAATTACTTTTTCTTTATCTTTCCTCCCTCCTACCTTGTTGATTGAATTATGACTCACCTAAGATGCCTAATGTTTCAATTACCCTAGCCAAATTAAATGAAATTGACTATGCAATCTCTCAATCTACAAAATCAGTCCACCAATTTAAGTAGTTGTGAAGCTATCCTATAGGTAATCAACTAATTAGTCAAGATCTCTCTCTAACTAATAATTAACTTGATAAATGCAGGTCTATAGGGTGCCAACTCATAGTAAATCTCTACACAATTTACCCAACTCAATTTCTCAATATATTATAAGATTTAAGCACAACATTTATCAAAAGCATTCATTCATTCAAAACAACAAAGGACTAATCTCTAAAATAAATTTAGACACTCATAATAGGAACAAGTTCAAGCATATCCATATTCTCCATAATATAAAACATACTGAAAACAAAAAAATAAAACAAATACATTGGTAGCTTTCTTCCCTTTTTGTATTTGAAAATCTGGAAAATGGAAGCTTGATGGAAGTTTTGATTATTAGCCCCGATTCCCACCTTTACACCTAGAAGCTTTTGACTTTGCATGAACAGTTAAAAAATATAAATGGTGATTGCCGAATATGTGTATATGTAAGGAAGGCTTTTATAATTTTTTTGTCTTTTAGTCACCTAGGTTTTCTCAGGGCACAAAAAGACAGAAAAGTCCCTCGAAAACTTGAATCTGGAAGTGTCCTTATGTTTGTCCTCACGCTAGCCATGATCGTGGCCTATCTGACACGATTGTGGCCATTGAGTAAGCTTTCTATCACGATCGTAGTATCTAGGTCACGCTTGTGGGCCAACTCTGGTGCTTCTATCATGATTGTGGGCCTATGCTATGGCCCAGGTTCTCTCCAAAATTCCTCCATTTGACCCTGAAATACTGGCAAACACAAATAATTAACAAGCTAACACAATTCTAAACTAAACACATACTAAATGACTGAGTTAATGGCTAAACAAATATCAAACTATGCCCTAAAACACAATGCAATTTACAATTATCACATTCAAAAGAGAGTTAGCATAAGTAGACTTATAGGTTAACAAATAAGAGAATAAATGGATATAGCTTGAGAGAGTGCAATTTAGTGTCTAGGAAGTATTGTTAGTCTAAAGACTATATCCATTCTATATTGATTTTTTTATATAAATAAAAATCATTAAACCATATCAAAAAGTACAAGAAGGGGATTATATACACTATTACAAGGATATTAAATCATGGAAGCATATACAATGTGATCCCAAAGTAGAGAGTTTAACTATTATAGACAATCTACTTTATAAGGCTATCAACTTGTTTGGAAGTTATATTCTCAATGATCTTTGAAGGATCTCATTACATGGTCTGCTTTTTTTTATTTAACATCATTATTTCCCTTGACCAGTTGAAGGCTTCCTTAACGTACTCATTTTCTTCTTTCCCCCTAAAGAGCTTATTACACCTCTCTTTCTAAAGCATGGAAATAAAATCTTTGAAAGCTATAAGACAGATGGATTTATTACATCTACATTTACTATTTCTCCTAAGGACCAAATAGTGAAAGAATTCTAGCTATCCCTACTTATATAAAGATGACATTTTCTCAAGATATAAGTCCACACATTTTATATAAAATAACACTAAAACAAAACATGGGATGTACTGTCCTAATGCATTTTACAAAAGCTACATTCGTTTTCCTTATTATAGAAAGGAAGCCTATCTTGTGTCAAATCCATTCACAAAATAGTAGACATAAAAGAAAAGAAACTTTTGGGGGAAGAAGATAGCTCCATATCATTTTACTCCAAGCCAAGCTTTTTTTATAGTTTTAAGAAGCTATTTCCCCTTTAGATAATATGGATGGATCCATTACACCCATAACGATTCTTTCTGTGTAAGAATTCTCTAGATTATCTTCCCTAAGGAGATTTTGTTATAGAGATTAACTTATAGCCTTGCTAACCCACCTTTTTCTTTCTCGTGACAAATTTTTTTGTATCCCAATTTGGCTTTATATCTCCTATTATTAGGGCCAAACTATAAGAACTATATTTTTTTCTAAGGTCTTTACTCGAGATTTTTCAAAATAAAAAGAAAGCTTTAGCATACACTATAAAGAGTTAATAACAATTTTTAAAAAAGAACTTAGCCCATTGGAGAGAGATAGAGAATGCACCAAAAGCCAGTTCTCTTCTTAATTTTCTCAATGAAGAGCATGCATTCCCTATACAGTAACTTTATAGAGGAAATTAGAAGGCCCAATAGATAAAAGGAGTTGAATTGTTTCCATACATGATATTGAATATAACCATGGAGAAACATAAAGTGGACTCTTCAAAATAATAATTGAGATTTTTTGTTTCTTTATTTCTAAACCAAACATAGGAAAAATTATTTATCATATGCCTTTGCAAATAATAATAAGTCAATAATGAAGAGCCCATCTTTAATGGAACTAAAAAGAAGGATCATTTGATATATTATGAATCAAGGGCCTAGAAAGCACTTCTATACATAACACAAATATATAGGGGTTTTAAATTAAAGAAAATAAAACTTAAAACAATTAAAATAGATGGGCAATAATATTGAACACAAAAACAAGGAATCACTTAGAAAACTATCAATATTGGAAATTAATATTTAGGTCTCGAATCCCTATAAATCCCTTAATAGACGAATCTTTTATTATGCAATTGTTTTGTTGACTTATCAGACCGTGAAGATTCCTATAATAAAATAGTATCTGAGTTTACTATCAACTAATCCTAAGGTTTTCAATCGAATTACTCAGGTTAAAGTTGATAGGATTGCTTTACTAATTTGTAAATCCCTCTATTACGTTTGACCCTAATTTGGAAGATCCATGTCATCCTATTTCTAGGGTTGCAATCAACTCCTTCTAATTATGGTAGATCTATTCAAACCTATGATTTCTCAATCTCTACATATGAAATCAAATTATGATATAATATTCTCAAGTTTATTTGAACATAAATAAAACATGTAATTGGATTACAATAATATATCAAACCAATTGCATTAATAAAAGAATCAAATCATATCAAAGTATTAATATAGGTTGCATCTAACCTAAATACTAATAAGATGTTCAGTTATACATGATAGAAAACAAAATCAAACATAAAATGAAAGAAAAAAGAATAAAAGACAAAATGTTCATAATTTTAAATCTCTCTTTATCTCCTATTGAATGTTCTTACAAGGTAAATGCTTGATGCTATATTATATTGGATCTTTCAATGATTTCTTCATGTTTCCCATATTCCTATATCAATATCGTCCCTTCTAGACATTTTCTATGTCTAGAACCGTCTTCAAAAGGTTGCTCCCCTTCATCTTCCCTTAAAAATGTCCTTTTATGGCAAAATTTATGGTTCTAGCTTATGAATTAGACCATGTACAATCAAAATGCCCAAAAATAATGAAATTGTATGGCTTGAAGAAAATTAATGGCCTGTTATATGATCGCGCATCACTTTTGCGTTCTGGTTCTTCGCTTTATGTCATGTTTTCGTACGAATTCTTTTCCTTTAAGTCTGTAAAGGCAATTATTGCTTATGAAAACACTTGAAGTGAATTAAGTACCAAAATAAAATTATAAAATATCAAGCAAAATACATCAAATATGGGTGGTAAAAAATATCCATCTATCAATCATCTCTATACTTGATCTTTTTCTTATCCTTCAGCAAACCATAATCAAAAGTATAAATTTTACAAAATCAATTGATATAAATTTTACAAAATCAATCCATCATCAATTTCAATATGTCTATTCATACTGTTCGTTATCATATCCTATTAAATCAAATTAACATATAGTTAAAATCAAGTTGTCCTAAAATTAACTTCCTAAGTCAATATTAATAATAATCATATCAATAATCAAATTGAAATAAAAAAATATAAACCTTTACACCTTTACTAGGATTTCATTTAACGTACTAAATTGTTTAGGGTGAAAATTAACAAAAACTCTTAATCAGTGCATAGTAAAATTCTTACCATAAGCTTGCAATAAAATCACATCTCCACCACTTATGTATAAACTAAAAACAAAAATCAAAAGGTAAACTAGAAATAAAAATCAAAAGGTCCTTGTAGGGATGTAATGGGGCTTTGGTAAGGTATGACTAGGTTAATAAAAAGGTTAAATAGAAAGAAATTTACTGCACAATATATTTCAAGACTTGTTTACAAATATATATAGATGCTTTCAATGCAACTTTATTGATACCAAAAACTTTTTCTTTTTTCTTTCTTTTTTTGTTTTTCTTTTTTATACTTTTTTGTCACAATATTCCAATCAATACCACAATTCAACAAATATTGGACCTTTTACAAATTTCAAGTCTCAATAAGTAAATAACCTTTAAGGTTCAAAACAATAAAAATTCTTCAAAGAAAAATATGATAAAGGTTTATAATTTGGGTTTAAACAATGAAAAAGGATAAAGCTCGACTTGGTTATTCCTGAAGGTAAATATTTGGATATGGTAATTTTCAAAGAAATAGGCTAAAGTAAGTTGGTGAATCTAAGTGCCTTCATCATGTCAATGCTTCTAATTAAAAAATATGGTCTTAATATGCATAATAAAAGCAAGTTCTAGAATTATCCTATTATACAAAACAACACATATGAAAGAATAGAAAGAGTTTTAAAAATTTTAAAAATTTGCTCTTCAGGTTAAAAAGCTTACAAAAAATTTTGGGTATATATGTGTATAAATAATTTGCAAATTTCATTCAACTTGAAAATTTCAATGACTACAAAAAATATAACTTAGAAAACTAATTTTATTCTAACTATTGTCCTTTTACACACCATTTCAATTTAATATTCAACAATGAAATGTAGTATTAATGGACATATGTCGATCAATTTAAGATATCAGTTCATAAAATTCATAATCAAGATTATAAAAAAGCTTGAAGAAATCAATTAAATATTCATCAAACATATACCCACACTTAAAATTGTACATTGTTGTCAATGTACATAATACAATTATATATGAAAGCGGGAGGATTTTTTGGTACTTTCCTTATTATGTCGATTTCTAATTTGATTCCATCCAATATGAGACTAACATCTTTTCAAAATATAACAAGAAACAAGAAATAACAAAACAAAAAATAAAATCCTATACTAACAAGAAAGCAAACACATGATAATATCAAAATTAAAATAAAACAAAAACTATCTCATGGGTTGCCTCCTATGCAACATTTCTTGAACCTCAGTAGCTCAACGTAACTTGAATATTTAATGTCATCTTGGATCAATTATTAGCGACTTGCTTCCACCCTTTCCACAAAGCAGTTTCATATCCTGTAAACAAGCCAAATATTGTAAGATGATCAAAAGGACATAGGTATTAAGTTAGTAAAACTAATTAATTGCAATAATGCCCTTTTTAATGAAAACTATCAATAAAATGAGGGATAATGAAACTCCTCGAATCATTAACTAACTCAAACAATTTGTCTTTGAGGAAGAGGGAACCTCCGTGCTTATAGTTACTACCAATGCCTCATTAGTAGTTTCCTTAGTTTCTCAACCAATCCTTCCTCCACCACCACTATCCACTCTTCTTCTTCTTTTTGAATAGAGTTTTATGACTCATCTTCTTCAAGTACCTTCTGTCACTTCTCTACTTTCCCTTCTTGGATGGAGACTTTTTCTTCTTTCACAAGCTTTTCCTAGAATATCACTCTACTCATGAAGTTAACCCTTACCTTGTCTTCACTTTTCTACGTTAATAAGCTCAAATAATATTCTATGTTGTGCTTAAAAAATTCAGGTGAAGAAACTCTTTCTTTAAATTTGCATTGGCTAGCTTTAAGTTTTACAAGGTATTCCATCATATTATTTATAATGCTTCCTTTTTCTTTGTCTTCTTCTTCAGGAAGCTCTTCTTAGAATACCCCTCCATTCATGAAACCCACTTTTGTCTTTTCTTTAGTCACAAATTTTTATCGGTCAACTTTCATTTTAACAAGGATTTCTATTAATTTTTCTTTAAGACTTGCTTTCTCTTCTTCTAGAGGCTTGTTTCCACTCCTAACGATGATTGTCATTCCATATTCATCAGGGTTTATTTTAGTAGGACTAAGCACATTCCCTTGGATCTTGTTAGATAATATCATCGCTAACCAGTCTATCTAATTCATTAAATTTTCTATGCAAGCCTTTGTTTCTTGATGCTTCATGATTGATTCTTGAATGAAATCAGCTATCATATCTTCCAGAGTTGGCTCGTTAACTATGGTTGCTTGGTTCCATATATATCCAATTGGAGCATAATCGTTCCATCCATAAGTATAAGGGTTTCCCCACTCTAAATTATAGCTATTCTCATATAGGGCACCTTGAGGTTGATTAAACATGTCTGGTTGCTCACATATATGAGTTGGTGCTCAATAGTTATGATTTGTAGTGATAACTCCCACCAATGTTATGACACAGCCTAAATATCAATTGAGCTTCTAAAAACTTATGAAAACACCTCACTCTCCTATATAGTGATGTCATAGTTTAGGAAGACATATTCTGGCTCCCATAAAAGTACTTTCCACTTTATCCTTCCATTACGAGATGTAGCTCTGACAATGAATCGTAATTCTTTCATTAAACCATAAACTTAAGATTAAGTAGAGAAATTAAAAAGATAATTAAATTAATAAGCCACAAAGACAATATAATAAAATAAATACAAAAGTAAAATTAAAATAAAACAAAATAAAGATAAAGATAAAGATAAAGATAAAAATAAAACAAAATAAAATGAAAATGACTAGAGTAATAGCATTTAGGTTTTCCTAATATCAAAGTCCCTAATAGCAGCACCAAAAACATGATTGACTTATATTGAGTTAGTCAATATTTTAATAATCGTAATTGTATGGCGTAACTGTAGCTAGTACCAATAAGTATAGGTCGATCTCACAAAGATGATGAATACTAGTAGTTACCCTTCCCTTATTATCTAGCATAAAGATTGATTTTGGATTTTAGATTAAAGAAGATAAAACTTAAAACAATTAAAATGAATAGCAGTAATATTGAACATAGAAACAAGGAATCACTTAGAAAACTAACGATATAAAAAATTACTATCTAGGTCTCGATTCCCACTAAATCCGTTAGTAGATGGAACTTTTATTATGCAATTGTTCTATTGATTTATCATACCTTAGAGATTCTTATGGACTGCTAGTGGTTGCCCTTGAGTCTAATAACAACTATTCCTAATGTTTTCAACCAAATTAATCAAGTTAAATTTTATAGGATTGCTTTATCAATTTGTGAATCCCTCTATTAGGTTTGACTCTAATCTAGAAGATTTATGTCATCCTATCTCTAAAGTTGCAATCAATTTATATATATTCAAACTTTGGATTTATCAATCTCTATATATGAAATCATATTATAATCTAATATTCCTAGGTTTATTAGAACATAAATAAAATATATAATCAGATCTTATTAATCAATGAAACCAATTGCATTAACAAAAGAAACAAACCATATCAAAGTATTAATATAGGGTTCATTTAACCTAAATACTAACAAGATGTTTAGTTATACATGATAGAAAATGAAATCAAGCATAAACTGAAAGAAAAATAAATAGAACATAAAAAATTCATAATTCTAAATCTCTCTTTATCTGTTACCAAATATTCTTGCAAAGTAGACATTTGATCTTGTATTTTGATGGATTTGTTGATGATTTCTTCATGTTTCCCACATTCCTAGATCAATATCATCCTTTCTGGAAATTCTCCATTTCTAGAATCATCTCCAAAAGGCTACTCCCCTTTATATGCCTCTAAAAATATCTTTTTATGGAAAAATTTAAGGTTCTACAAGATGCATGATCTGATGCACCTATAATTGTGAAATTGCACACCATGCATCACTTCTATGATATGTTTCTTCGTTTTGTATTTTGTTTTCGTCCTAATTCTTTTCCTTCAAGTCCGTGAAGGAAATTATCACTTATGAAAACACATAGAGAAAATTAAGTACCAAATAGATGATAAAAGTATACAATATCAAGCTAATCAAATATGGGTGGTAAAATATTGTCAAATATCCATCTATCGTAGGACTTAAACTTGATAGGGAAATTAAACACCTTTAATGTCTACTCTATAAAGGACCAACTTAAAAAGTCAAAAGCCTTATAGAGATCAATTTTGATAACACAATTATCTAGAGAATTCTTCATGGACTATTCTTTGTTAATTACTTGGACATCATAATGTTATCTTAAATATTGTGCCTTTTCAAAAAAAGCTATCCGAGTTAGAATGATGATGGGACCTAAATCTATTTTTAATCTTTTTGCAAAAAAATTTACAACTATCTATAGATAAAATTAAAACATGAAATGGGTCTATAATCCCTATGGAGCTAAGATTATCAGATTTCGGGACTAGACATATAACAGTTCTGATAATGGATTTAAGGAGCTTACCTAATTAAAAAATCTCTAAGGTTGTTATAGTAACCATTTCTTTAATTTATGTCTAAGCCTTTTAAAATAACTTCCTATTAAGCTCATCAAGTCTTAAGGCACTTTCATCTTACATCTTAAATGTTAGACCCCGCTTGCTTCCGGAATCCAACTCTTACGAAATCATGAAACTTGAGCTTGCTCTGATATCACATATGTTGGACCTCACTGTCGGAGCCCAACTTTGGATGTCTTAAACCTTGACCATCATCGGTTCATCTTCATTCTCATAAAATCCCAATAATTTCCCTCACAATTTGTTCAATGGCGTGCCCACATAAAATTAGTCACCATGCTCAAACTCAAATTTTTCTGCTTGTGAGCAGAATTTGGAAATCTTCAAACAAGAATTTCAATTTTCCTTCTTCAAATAAATCATAGCTGTAAGCCTCAATTTTGCTTTGAAACAAGAATCACCTCAATCGGAGCTATATAGCTCAAGATATGCTTAAAATTCTAAAACGTGTTTATATCTCAATCATGCTCTCTAAACTGACCTCTCAATTTCTTACGATCAAACTTTTTCATATCAAAACCAGAAGCTACCAAATTTTATGGAGAGATAAATACATGTCTTAGGAATTCATAGCTTCAAGAATTACTTCATTCAGAGGTCGGATGAGGGAGTTATAACTAAAAGAATCTAACATGTTCATAACCTCAATAATGCAGTAACATGTCTTGGCGTGATTGTCATAACTTTCACCAAAAATGTCTGATTAGTTTCGTTCTTGAACCATTAGAAAGTAGACTTCTAGATCTACAACATTTATGAAGACCACAAAGTCAGATTCTGTCTCTAAAATGGTAAAAAAATCGCAATTTTCTCAAGCTGAATGGACACTATTGGGCCAAAATGCACCATTTCATCCGAGAAAGTCCGTTAAACAGACATTCATGTCCGTTTCAGATATGGGCAATGTAAAGGGTCCTTTTTGACCCGTATATGTCAGTTTAATGGATATGGGGATTTCCAAAACTCCTCAAAACCCTCTCCAATGCTTCCTACCTCCAATCTAACATCATATACTCTTATAATCTTGCAAATTTTACTTATTCCAATGCCAAAACACTTCATAACAACTCAAACAACATATTTATCTCATCAAACTCACAATTCTTAATTCATTTGGTTCATCAAAACCACAATTCCCATCAATAACCATAGCTGTCATACACACAAAATCCTAA
>JANIPM010000006.1:61289664-61305501 GCA_027478405.1 Erythroxylum cassinoides
TGGATTGGTTAGAACAAGATAGTCTTATAGGTTTCCAACGCAACGTTTCATCAAAGTACACGTTTTCGGATGTCGGAGAATTGTTTCAGTTCGATTGAGCCATTCGATTTGTTCTCGGTTCCTTCGATTTTTGATCCGAATTGATTTTCATGAATTTTGCTTTGGTTTGTTTCCACCCCTTTGTGTAAGTACAAGTCCATTCACGCTATCGTTCATGTTTTCGATTTATGACTCTGAGGTTGGGCTCCGGATTCAAAAATCGGGTCCCAACGTCTGTGGTATCAAAGCAAGATGAGTTTTTCAAGGAACCACGCTTAAGATGTGATCATGATCTTATGTTTCATGATGTTTTGCAAGGCAAGGTTGGGTTCCGGAAACGGGATCCAACATTTCTTCTCACCCTTTCAAATATTATTTTAATTAATATAGGAGTATGATCTAATACGTTAAGATTTAGAAAAATTACCTTTCTTTCTAGATATAATTCCATCCACTTCTCATTAATCAATACCTTGTCTAATTTCTTTATGATATTCCAGTTGCTTGATTATTTATTGCTTTATGCATGAAAATTTTCCTCCATGCTAAGGTCTATAGCTCTCAATTTCTCACACATTCATACTTATGTTTCTAAAGAAATTTCTCATACTTATTTTTCCTTCCTCTTTAGACCAATATAAAGTGTTATTAAAGCCTCCTAAAAGAATATAAGGGTCTTATATGTTACGATTAATGAAAATTAAGTGACTCTATAGTTCCTCCCTTTGAAATTTAGATTTGGATCTATAAGTAAAAGTGACCTTCAAGGATCTTTCCTCACTAATGAATAATATTCTAATGTGGATATTTTGGTAGCTTGAATGAAGGGCCTTAAGTTTAATCCTTCTTAAATTAAAATTTATAATAACTTTTCCATAATGATGATGCATATGGTTAGAAAAAAGACCATCATTAACAATTCAATTTAAGTGTCGTAAAATTCTCACAGGTAAACTTGGTTTTAAGCACCCTTATAGCTATAACCTTATTGTTATATAAGAAATCTAATAATGCTTATTCTTTTATGATATTATAGAGTGCTATGTCCATTAAGAGGGGATTTTATTGGAAGAGCTCCTTTTTTTTTCCTATTCCTATTGAATTTCCTCTTAGATACTACCTGAATCTACTTCTCCCTTTATAACTTTAATTGAGGTATAACTATTTATTATTCCACTATTTATTTCCTCTACCATCTTTTATTAGTTATTGCATCCTCCAACTACTCCTTTTATTTCATTTTCTATTTCATAAACCATCATAGTGGTTGTTATGGTACTAGAAATGTTCTCCTGTGCTATTAAAGAGGAAGCTTACAATTTAATACCTTTAGTTTTCTTATGAGGCATATCCTCTAGTCTCTCTAGAGCTTTATAGACTATTGTTTTCTTCACCTTTCCTAAATTCATTAGTTCTTTATAATCACCCTTCATAAATCTCTTGGTTTATTTCCTTCCATTTTTTTTGTTTCCCTAACTTGGCTCTCCACTAGTATGAGACTTGAATTGAGTCCTCTACTAGGATTTCTTCTTCATTTTTTCTTAAAATTAGGATTGTATCTAGAAGCTTTTTTCCATTTTCTATATTCACGCATAACCTAGTGTAGCCTATCATTTTCCTATAAGTTGTCATCTCATCTATACACGTTAGAACATCTATATAGCTAGCTAATGCACTAAGGCCTCTTATGAAATAATACTTAAACATAACCATATACAAGTTTATCTATACTTGAATGTAATCATGAGTGATGTTCTCCTTCTTTAAAATCTATTTCTAAAGTTACAAAAAAAGAGGTTGGTTTTGGATATGCCAGGGACCAACCTCTATAATCTCATTCACATTTTCCTAGCTAACAAACTTAAATAATATTAAATTATCCTTCGAAAGAAAGAATTCAATCAAACCTTTATTCCTTTAATTTTTCATCATCTAATATTTCACTAATAGAAATGCTAGTTTCCCTTAGTAGAAAAAAATCCACTAGAGTTAAGGTCCATACCATAGCATCCTTCTTAAGTATTTTGATATGAGGCACCACTGTGCTCCTTCCTTCTTTTATAGTAATTGGAGAGTGACACAGAGCTTTGTTGCTATCCACTACTTGCTTCCAGCTAAGTGAATGGTCAGTGAGGGAAGGTCTCTTTCATGGAATACAAGAGGCTCAGGGATAGAAGTTATTCTAGTAAGTAAGGAAAGGATATTGTATCCTTTATATTCATAGTGGTGTTTGTCTTCACTACCAAAAAAGGGAATTAGGAAAAGTTAGAAAAGCTAGACAAGTTCTTTTGTTTTAAGTTAGATTCTTAAGAAGGTAATAAGAAGAATGGTGGGAACTAAAATAAGGGAAAAGACTAAAGTGCTCTTCACAATGCCAGAGAAGGAAGTCTCCAGTGGGACTTAGGAATAGTGAAGGATTTAGTTATAGGTAAGAACTAAGAGAGAAATAGATATGAAGAGTAGGAAAAGGTGAGAAGAAAGGAAGAAAACCATAAATGACAAGGATTAGAAGAGAGAAGAGGCAACATGATTATTGAAAATCATTATCAATGAAGGGAATGGGATGTTAGAGAGAAAGCATTGAAAAAAATCCCTCTTTCATGATTAAGTCAAAGTTAAAATTACTACTAGGGGAAGTATTCATCTAAATATAACCTTTTGGTTGAATTCTTTTTTGATTAATTATCTTATCATTTATTTTCTTTACTATTATAGATATCAATAATAGGTTTTGTTTTGTCTTATTTTTCATCTTTCTATAAATCCATAAAACTATCTTTTTTATTAATTATCTTTATACTAGTTAATGGCATTATACTTTTCTATATGCACTTTTTCTTTATGGGATCGATACAATACTTACAATTATGTTAATTACTGATGATAAACAAACTTGCCTAAGTTAAAGCGTAATAGATTTGTGATGGGGAAAACTTTAGTAGCATTAAAAACATATATCAAATACTCACACATTTTGGATATCCATATTTCATTTCATTTCACTCATAGATGATTATTTTAGATATGGTTATATGTATTTAATTAAAAAAAAATTAAATCGTTTGAAAGGTTCAAAGACTTTATACTTAAGCATAAAGCCTGCTCACATCTTATTGCAATGTCCATATGTGCTTCTATAATATGTTTAAACTTATTAATAATCATGCTCATTTTATTCTTTTATCTAATTCATTGAGTTAATAAGTGGCATGTAGTGTTATTATATAAAAATTGGTCTAGAATGTAATGAGAAATAATAATAAATCTTATAATCACTTATATTTTCATAATTCAGGGTTTTAAATATCAAGAAAATATGAGTTGATTACAATGGACATCCTAATGCCATATAATAATGTGTGAATTTTGAATTAATAAAGGGATGAACCTTATTTTGTAATGTTCTTCATTTTGGTATATATGATATGGTCTTAATTATTTATTCCTAACTTATATTGAGTTATATGTAAATTATTAATATACTTTAATGTAAATTTTAAGGAATTATATATTATTTTTTAAATTATCAAAAATCTATAAATTGCTTGTATTTAATTATTTTTGAACATGCTCATTTTATGGCCTGGTTAATTCCATTTATTTTATAAGTGACATGTAGTGATAACTCGATAAAAATTGGTAAGCATTTTAAACAACTCAAGACAATGATTTTTCCAAATAAGCCAATTTATGTAGGACCATACAGATCCCCTCTTTTTCCTATTCATGGATTAGGTATCCTTAGTCCTCAAAAAATAGCAAGGTCCATTTTTCATGCCCTTTCAATATGTATAAGATTACTTATTTTAAATCCCCAACATTTAAATAACAAAAGAAATTGAGTTCCTAACTATACACAAGAAAAAAAAAAGCAAAGGCTCACGCCATTCAAAGCACATCAAAAAGTCAAGTTCAAGTGAGAGAACTAGCTATAATGAAGTACTTAATGCTCACCTTTAATAAGGCAAGATTTTATGAAAATTATTCTTTTCTTAAAACCACACAATTTTGAATCTAATAGGAATTTGGATTATGTTGATTCCGAGACTAAAGGTCTAGCTAAGGACATAATGAATTACATAAATAATTCAAGGTGGCATATGTTCTTTTATATTGTGGAACATTCATATAGGGGCTCACCTTAAAAGTTTTGATGACTTTTAGGGTAAATTAGAAGGTAAACTTTGATAAAGGCTAATGTTTTAAAAACTAGACTGAAAATTAAATTAATCAAAAGAAATGTTTAAGGTTTAAAGGTTCAACCCATGTCAAATCACTATAAAACTGACGCTAACCTCAAAAGAATTTGTTTTTCCCAAGTTTATGTTAAGGTAAAGCCAGAAAAGAGCTTCTTAATGTAATCAAAATAAATAAAAAATAAGGAATGGTTAAGGATTCTAAGTTACCTATCTATAGAGAGTAATGAATAAAGTTCTTGTGTTGTTCTAGACAATTAAGAATAATTGTGCTCAGTATGTTGACGAAAATGAGATAGCCTCTACGTAAAGAAAGTGATTCCCATATTAAAGATACTCAATTAGTAGAGGCTCTGCCAAATGTATGCATCAATGATCTTCCTAATGGAAATGCATTAGTTTCCACCAATAAATAAGCAATAATGTTACTAGTGCTTGAAATCCTTATCAATCACATTGGTGTAGATGATTAAAAAATAAATCCTCCTAGTGTGCAATAGATATTAAAGTGTGCTTATCTCCTCTACTAAAGAAAGGTGACCATAACTTTTTAAATGTCTTAACAAATTTAAGAGAAAGAGAATTGAAGGGGCATGGAGCAGTGTCAAATTGATTCATTGTTTCAATAAGAGAGGGAACATTTAAGTACATGGGAATAAATTATGTAAAAATAAATGATAGCTAAGTAGATATATTATTTGTAAATCCTTCCAAGTTGGGGAAATCCATTGTTGAGTAGACACACCAATCAATTTGTTGATAGTAAGAAGTAAAAATAAATTAGATCACTTTACAAATTATTCACATATCATATCTCATATACAATTTATCAACTACATCTATATAAACTTAAAATGACCATACATAAATAAAAAAAGAAGACCATCAACAGAATGGTGAACAAAACCTTACTCACTTATTGATGTGCTCTACTTCAAATGGCCAAGTGTTAGCAAGTATAATTTTTAGTTTTGAAGTTTTAAATTAAAAAATTCAATACTTTAAGAAATTATATATAACGCAAGATATTAGAATAAAAAAGAAAATTCCTTTAGTTGATACTCTTGTAGATAAAGCTATCAAATTATCCTTATCTGTTATCTATTAAGTAACCTTGGATAATAGTAAACTAGACATACTCGAATTTTAAACAAACAATCCTTATCTATTATTTGTTAAGAAACTTGAATAATCGTAAACTGGATATACTCGAATTCTATACAAACAATCCTTATTTGTTATTTGTTAAGAAACCTTGAATAATAATAAATTGGACATACTCGAATTCTATACAAACAATCCTTATATGTTATTTGTTAAGAAACCTTGAATAATAGTAAACTGAACATCAAATCACACGATATTCTTTCCTCATAACTTATTTTTGAGAGATAAAGCAAAAGATAGAATATGCTTATTTTTTAGACTCTTCACCCATCCATAAAGGCTTTCCACATCTATCTTTGTTGTTTGAAGCTCTAGTGGCATTTTGAGACAGATTTGGCAAAGATGGTAGATGGCCAGAAATGGAAGATGAAGATTAGATCTCACAAAGAAAAGATCTAGCAAATAAGGGAAGAAATGGAAGATGACTGTGAGATATGGTGAAGAGAAGATAGGGAAAAGGCGAGGAGAGAGTTTGATTTCTCAAATGAAATCCAAAGTTTAGCCTTTAGGTATACCTGTATATTGATAGGCTGGTTAGACTGGTTCACAAAAAAACTAGTCTTTTCTTTGATAAACCGGTCAATTTTTATACTGAGAGGTTATTAAATAAACCTGAACCCGATAGCTGGCCGATTTAGCTTGTTTTGGTTCTAATCAGTCAGTCTGGTCTAGTTTTTAAAACCTTAGGAAATCCAATTAGGTTTAGGCTTATGGGTAATCCCATTGATGTATACTTTAGTGATTTTAGGATAATATTAATTATATACACTCAAATATATAAAGATAGAGGAGTGTAAGAGTGGCATAGCTAAAATCCCCCATTGATTTATTTAACCATATCCATCGAGAATTTTGGATAGATGTATTAGGGGAAAGGAATATTGATGACACGCTTAAAAGTAGAAGTGTCCACCTTATAGCTCTATCTCTTAGGTATTTATAAAGAATACAAGATTATTTTGAGGAGGGAAAGCAATAAGTTGACGACCTTTAAGGATATTTGATATCTATATTCCATAGTAGAGAGAAGGTCATATGACTTGTGATATTACTTTTCTAGGCATTTAGAACATATGACCTATAGAAAGAAGGAAGCCATTTATTAAGGGATGTACTTGACAAGGTTGGGGAAGAGAATAAGCTATGGCATAGTTATTATTAATGTTGATATGATGAGGCACATGAGATTAGTTAGGAAGGTCAATTAAGCTTATGTTTTGGTGGTGGGAGAGAGAAAAGGTAGGGATAAGGAATAAGAGAGAGCAAAGCCTTATCCAATAGCCAAGCAGATTAAATAGTGCAAACGACAAAGGAGCAAGGAGATTTCCAACCCATATCTTGACTGCCATTACGGGAATTTGTAGAAATGACTATTCTTGAAATAAATAATAAGTAACAAGGACACACCTTTATGTTATAAAGGATGCATAAGAAGTTAAAGAATTACGATGGATGGAGTAGCAATTATCTGACTACTTTCAACATATGGGGTATTCTAAGTAGGCTTTATATCCATTAATAACGCCAAAGGAGGACAAGGACTATGACGGTAAGCCTATTATGGATTGGTTTTTTCTATTTTTTCCATATGGCTTGTACATTTTAATAATTTATTTCTTCCCTTATATGCTTGAACGATATGTTTTACTTGTATTTATGTTATGTTATTTATTTTGCTTTAGTACTTCATTGCACTCTATTGTAATATTTCTTTCCAATTGAGTTTATTGTTTTTTCTTTCCATTATTAGTTTTTATTACAAGGTATAAATAAATGATAGACATCATTTGTATTTAATATGGATAACATGCAACATATAAGGTTAAAGAAGTTTTTATTTCCTTTTGACAATCTTTCCTCTTTCGATATTTACATTTCCTTAAATTTTGATTTCATTGTTTATTTTGGTACATTGAGAACAATGTACCAATTAAGTGTGGAGAGAAAAATAATTATTTTTATCCCTAATATGTTTTATTTTAGTGAATTAATTTATCATAATTAGCTTAAAAAACAATAATTCCAAGAATTTTTACATTAAAGGAAGAATAATTTAAAAGATCCATTTAAAGTTTGATTGTTTTTATTATTTAATTAGTTTAAGTAAATAGAAAAAAGCATTAGAAACTAACTTATTTTAATTTGATCTAATGATTTAAAAATGAATGCTTAATGTATATAATGACCCTTTTTATATAAACTAAACATATTTTGAGTTAATTTGTTTCTTTTCCAAACATTTTAGCATTTCATGAAACTATAACTAAAAATAAAAATGAAATTAAAATTATGTGAATAAGTGAGCGTAAATAAACTCAATGCACTAACTTTAACCTAAGTAAAAGGTT
Source organism: Erythroxylum cassinoides (assembly GCA_027478405.1). Taxonomy (NCBI): domain Eukaryota; kingdom Viridiplantae; phylum Streptophyta; class Magnoliopsida; order Malpighiales; family Erythroxylaceae; genus Erythroxylum; species Erythroxylum cassinoides. Next base: position 61,297,415 of record JANIPM010000006.1, read on the forward strand.
TAAACTAAGCAACTAAAAGTATTCATACAAGGTGTTTACTTTTGCATTAAAAAGTTGGGTGAATTTTCAAACAAGCCTCTAATGCTTATTCATTATTTCAATAATAAGTGTTGTAATTTTTTATTAATTTGAGTGTTAAAACTGTTTGAAATGAAATATTATTACTCATTTATGCTTTTTTATATATTAGATTGAATTATATGGATCAAGTTGATGTTTGAAAGAATATTGGATTGAATTAAACTAAATTGATTTATGAATTACAAGTATCTAAACAACTAAGTAATTGATGAATAACCCAATTGAACAAATGATTATTAGTCTTGATTTATTTAATTTTCCATTGAATTACTACCTAGTTAAGTTAGGACTGATTAATTAGGACTGATTAAAAAATATTTTTAAGGACAAGAAAAAATTTAAGTGTGAATATATTTGATATACATTAAAATGCACAAATTGTCTTAAGCATTTTGCTTAATTCTGATATCAAATTATCTTATTTAACTTAGCTTTTGATTTCATTTAAGGTAATTATGTTAAATTAACTGCATGATGATATTATTCAAGAATTATAGTCTATTTCATGCAAAAGTAGGAAGAAAATTACAATTCTTAGAGGAACATAACTTGGCCCATATTTGTGTGCCAACCCTTATCTCGTATATATCAAATACAATAAGGAACACAAACTAGAACATAGCCTAAAGAGAGAACTTTTGGTGTTAAAGAAGATATATAAAGCAATATGACTTCAACCAAGGTCGTGTTAGAGATCATGTACTAGTCACAAAAGAGATAGTAAGATCTAAGGTCTAGAGACATAGTCATTAATATAATAAATATAATTGTGTAAACAAAACAGAAAGTTTAATACTAAAAAATAGGCAAGTGCAACTATCATTTTCTATAATATAGTTTGAGTTAGTTAAGTGTCAATTTCACGAGAACTGTAATTACTAGTACTGACTATTTATTATTATCTAATTTAATAAAAGAGTGACTGATCTAAAGAAAATAAATAAAATTAATTTAAATCACAAAATTAAATTAATGAATAAGATTAAAGAAACTATTAGATAAGTAAGATCCAGTTAAGAATTCTCCTAGAAACTCTTATATACCTTGAATTTATCATGACTTAATGATTAATCATAATTCCTTAACATTCATGATTCAGGTGTCCCCTGCCACAAATTTCATAACTACTAACTTGTACTAGCTATGTTGCCATACTTATTTGATCAATTTTCTTACTAGTTTTGAATCTAATGTTGCCAATATATCAACACTGTGAATGCCTCATGTCTTTGATTCCAATCTTAGGTTTATAGCTATGTTCTTGATAAAATCTTGTAATCCCTTAAGAGTCTTAAAGATGATGGTCTCGCCTAAGGATATATCTATTAATTACTTAGTTAGGTAGCTTAATCCACTATGAAACATTTGCTTCTATATACCAAAGTCAAGGTCATGGTGGAGATAATTAGTCAATAAGTCCTCACATCTCTCCTAAGTGTCTTATAGTGTCTCACCTTCTAGTTTTTAGAAGGTGAAAATATCATTATTGAACTTTGTTTTATATGTTAGTAGGAAGTATTTAGCCAAACAAATTTTAATCAGACCATTCCATAGGGTGAAGGGTGAAGGTAGTGACTTCAGTCATGATTTAGCCTAGTCCCTCAATATAAAGGGAAATAGTCTACTCATATGTCATTCTTTGAAACTCTGTTAAACTTGAATGTCTCATAAATTACCAAAAAGATAGCAATATCCATATTTGGGTCCTCAACCAGTAGCCTACCAAATTGTATCAACTGTTGAACCATTTGAATCATATTGGGTTTAATCTCAAGTTTATTTTATAACTCTTAGTTTAATAGTACTAGACTCATTAGTTTTAGTTAGTGATGATCTAACATAATCCTTGAATGTATAATTCCCTCCTTGACTTGTAATTGTTCTTAGTAGTTATGTTCAAATTCTCATATATCTTTCTCTTAGTAGTATGTTCGATTCTAGATCTAGATCAAGTGATTATTTGGGACAACTCCTAGTTATATACCAAAGAACCTAAATCCATAATACATCCATAGCAAGATCGAGAAAGAATGTTTTATAATAAAACAAATAAAGAAGTCAAGAGACTAATAAAAATAAAGCTTTCCTAATATTTTAATCCCAAGCAAATATGTCGAAAACTTGATGTGATAAATATAAGTATATAAATAAAGACACAAAACATAATACTAAAGAAATAAATTATGGAAGTACTCTTATCATTTATAATAGTATAGTTTAGGTAAGTCTAATGTTGATCTCCAGAGGATTATAATGACTAATACTAATTGTCTTTCTATTATATACTATAAAAAGTTACTAATTTAAATAAAAATAAATAAACTTATTTAAACCACTAAATTAAAGCAATGAATAAGACTAAAGCAATTAGTAGACAAGTAAGATACAAGTAAAAATTCCCCTAGAACATCTTTGATGGATTGAATTGAATTAATGATTAATCATATTTCCTTAAACCTAAACAAATTCTAGTTTTACTACTATATTCTCTCCGAAGAAATATAGCTGTATCCTCAAATTGATTGAAGAAATCTCTTTTAGTTAAAACCCATAAGAACACATTAATTTTCTTTATGAATTACAATAACAATTTTGACCCCAACTCAAAATGGATCTACATTTAGGGTTCCATACAACTTTCACTATTCATTTTGTGATATATTTATACATTTAATCTCTCAATCCCAATGTAAAAATTTCAAACTTAAATGAAAATATAGGCAATTTTTGATTCAACATAATATAATCATGAACGCTTCTTAGGAAAACTAAGATCTTTCATTAAATTAAATAATATATTAAAAGCATTTAAATTTGTTAAAAGCTTTAAGGTTCATCCCGTCTAAATCTATATACTGATTAGTTCATACTAAACTTAAAACACCTATCATAAATAGGAAATAATAAAAGACAAGATAGTATACTCATATTTCTTAAATTTTAAAGTTCTTGATGAATATTGATATTTCTTGCTTTTTCTTCTAAAGTTACCTTCCCTTAATCCCAATTACTTTTCTTCACCTTCTAATTGTTTTTTTAGTGTTTCTAAATATTTCCCCTCTATTTTCTATTATCATCTTTCTTAAATATGAAACCTGAAATTTTCCAGCCAATACAACCCAAACATAAGACTTTGTTAGCATCTTGTGTTGTTGAACCCCTTTCTCAATATTTTGTGTAACAAAACATTACCAACATGTGTCTCAACAAGTTCATGTTTCCAATAGAAAGAACATAGTAATGAAAATTCCTAGAAAAATGTAATGATGCCTTATTAAACATAATAAGGATGTAAGAATATAATAGTGACATATTAGCTAGGTAGAACAATCTCCAAAAAACAAAATCATATATGTTTGAATAAAGGGAACAAAAGGATGTTGGAATAGTGTTTTGAGCCCTCAACTAAAGATCTAAAAATATGGCTCCAACTTATCTTAAATCTTCCTAACTTTACTCTTTCTTTATTAATAGACTAAAATAAGATATGAAACAAAATATGTCATTTTAAGTACCAAATCCAATGAAAACAACAAAAACAGGCATAATTCTTTAAAAAATTCATGGGTTAAAAATGTATGTTGAAGCTCAATGATTACAATAGAATACATAATAGACCTGATGTTTTGAAGTGTTCAAATTAAACCCCAACATTTTCAAAAAATTCAAAATAGAGCCTAAATTTAACAGGGTTAACACTAAATCAGTTAAATACCATGTCAATACTAATATGACATTAATTTTATTTTTAAATGAAAAGTGGGGTCCACTACCATATGATAAGTAGGACATGCTATCTAAAATCTATAACAGTGGGCCTCACTTTTTGATTAATTTAGAAAAGTTGATTATGTGGCAGCGAGACCCACTTTCTATTTAAAAATATAAAAATAATGTCATATCAGTATTTATTTGACATTTAACTGACAGAGAATTAACCTGGTCAAAATTTCCATCCATTTAGGATTTATTCTAAACATTTTAAAAACATTAGGGATTAACTTAGATGCTTCAAAACATTATGATTCAAGCTGTATTCTATTGTAAACATTAAAGTTTAAAATGCACTTTTGGCTAACATATTAGTTGTGTCAAAGATCGTGTACTAATTTGGAGAGAAATGGTGAGATCCACAATCTAGGGATACAAAAATACCAGAGATACTTTCTCTCACTTAGAGGTAATAAATAGATCCATGGTTGTGGCCCAAATTGACTTTTAGAACTTCACACTTTAAAAACATTTTCTTTTTAAAGGTTGGAGTTAGCTATCATAAGGTCTAAGAATGCTCAGAAGCCAATTCCAAAGTTACTTCAATCAAACAATTAAGATCTATATATCATCTGAATAGATCAAGCAATCAACAAAATCAAGATTTACATCTAGATTTATTTATTTCATGCTTTCCTTGTTTCTATCTATTACTTTTGTTATTGTGACTATGATAAATGGTTAAACATTTTTATATTTAGAAAAAGAAAAAGAGAAATACGAAGTAAACCAAGTTATTAGCATGATTTTGAGAGCATTTTACTTATGTTTTGATTATTTTTGTTTGTAGAATCTTTTAATAATTTAGCTTATATATTGTCTTTAGGATTTTTTTTAATATCTCCAATGAAAAAGGAATGAATTTGAGCAAATTAGAAACATGTTGGAGCAAGTTTTAATATGGTTTTAGAGGAAGGACTTAGACATGGTTCATAAACAAAAAACCACATTAAATCCATTTAAGATGTGAAGTAACATAAGTACAACATCAATTTCTATTAATGGCCTATTTTGGCAGTGAATTTAAAAAATGTTTTTTTATAATTAGAGTAAAATATGTCTAACACGGGATATGTGTCAGACTATTTTTGGTCATATTATTTTGAATGTTTAGGATTTTCTAATATAAAAAGATTAGGGGGGAGTAAATTAGACAAAGGGTAGTCATTAAAAAGTCGAACTAGAGCATCTTATCTTGAGACAAGAAAGTAGAACGTTTAGAAAGAAAAGAAGGGATTTCCATCAAGATTTAATTAAAGAACTTTAAGATGTCAAAACTTATATGAATGAATTATTTTGGATTATTTATTGATTCTTGTTTTTTTTTTAATTTTAGTATGAACTATTAGTTTTAGAAGGAATGAACCTTACAATTATTTGTTTAGATTGATTATTTGATGACTTAAGTTATCTTGTGAATTATTCATGATTACATTTATATTAATTAGAATTGCTAGTGCTTTAATTCAATTTCATATTTCATTTATAGAGATTGAGAAATCAAACATATGAATAGATCTTCATATGAATAATAAGAGTGATATGGATTAGATACAGAACCATATAAATCTTCTAATTTAGATTCAAATCTAATAAAGGAATTCATATAACAAGTTAATGCATTCTTGTTCTAACTTGGATCGTGGATTTGAAATGGAAAAGTAAGGAAGATTGCAAGGTGTTTAAGGTTGGTTTTGCTATATTAGTGCACTTCATTTGGATGATGAGAAATACCAAGTTATTTGGTAGGTCTGAACAACTTAACAAATTCACCAGGATGGAGTTTTATCTTAAGTTTAGAATGAAAATTGAGACAACTTCCCATGAACTACTTATCTCTACTTAATTCATTGTATCACTTAGAAAGCTAACAGTGTATTACCAGTGTTTTTCTTAATATTTAGTTTGCTATTTGTCACACTCCAATTTTTAGGGATGAATTTCATTTCACTTTATAATTTCCACCTTTTTAATGAATGCACTACTTATTTTCCAAAAAAAAAGTTAATACATTATTAGGGGTTTTGACTAACAAGAGTTTCAATCAATATTCTTAAGGATGTTAGTTGTATTTCTTAATAAAGAATATGGTTATAACTTTGAAATTTCTATAAATCTAAGAAATTGGGATTAATAACTAAGTTAAGACAAATTTAAGTACAGAAAGGTTCTAGAGGTACCCTACATCTAGAACTTATTTACTAATTAATTACTTCATTACTTGTTTATTGCTTTGGTTTCTTATTTTAGATTACTAACATTAGTTTAGTCAATTATAAGTCAATCATTCGTTTGACTAGATTAAATAATAGAAAGATAGTTATTACTAGTACATGTAGTCCTCATGAGAACAATATTCCTATTTACTATACTATAATATAAGAACAATAGGTACACTTGCTTAATTGATCTTTTATAAGATTCAGATTGCATATATTAAATTTTCGGCATTGTTATTAAGGATTCAAATATTAGGAACTCTTTATTTTTATTTATCAAGTCAATTTTTCTTTTTTATGATTATTAATTTAGAATTTTCTTTCTTGATCTTGTGTTTATTAATTGAATTTTAGGATCTAGGTACTTTGGTTTATGACTAAGAGAAGTTTTAGAGAACTACTTGATCTAAAGTGAAAATTTAAAAGGATCTTACTTTAGAATTTAAGAGGGAGAAACTTAGAAGTTCTAAGGTTATAGCTACCAAATGCAATGACAGGATAAGGAGGTCATCACACCAAAGGGGCTTACATAAGATTGACATTACTCGGGAGAAAATCTAGCATTACTAGGGTAAGAGTAGAGTCCAAAAATTTTAAGATCAAGTTCTATATAATTGATATGGTTTAATAACTTGTGCAATTTGATGGCTTACCAGAAAAGGATCTAAATGCATATATTACCAAATTTTTAAAGATTTATGTCACTTTTAAGATTAACTTATCTTTGAAAGATGTTTATTTATTGAAATTGTTTCCTTTAACATTATATGATATAGTTAAATCATGGTTGAATCCTTACCTTTTGGATATGTTACCATTTAAAATGATATTGTCGACAACTTTTTAACTAGGTATTTTTCTTCTAGAAAAAATAACAAAACTCAAGAACAAATTAGTGAGTGAGACATTTTTTTGAAAAATAAAAGAAATAAATTCATTGATAAATATCCCAAAATGAAACTTAAGGGGATTACTCTTCAATAAGAAAGAAAGTTCAATAATTCTGCTTAATAATAGTCATTGATTACATTGCAAATACAGTAGTTTAAATATTTAAGGAGGATAGCAGGTTGGAGCTGCAATTTGAAGTTAGATTTTTCCAAAGTATAAGCTCCCCGGTACCATTAATAATTTCATTGGTAAGAGATTTAGTTGATTTAAACTTAGACTCAAATCTTCTAGAATTTCTTTCTTTCCAAATAATCTGCACACACATTCCAATAATTGCTATGTAAATCTATCTAGAACACATAAGAAGAGAGCTTTATGTTAAGAGCGAGTGAATGACACTAGTGAATGTGCATGCTGGAATAGACTAAAGGTTCTGCTTAATGTGACTAAAAATTTTGATAGTCACGGTGCACATGAAAAATAGGTGATCCCTTGTTTCTTCATATTTAGAACAAAATGGATAGGATGTGTTGACATTAAGTTACCTTATTCAATTAGTAGTATTAATTCTATTTTTAATAGTGAGCCAAAGGAGAAATGAACAAAATGGTATCAAAGCCGGTATTTGAACCATTGTGCCAGCCAAGCTAGGCCTTAAGGAGGTGGAGAGTGTGAGATCTCACATTGGTTGGAGAGGAGAACGAAGTACACCTTATAAGAGTATGGATACCTCTCCCCCTCAGATGCATTTTTCCAAGGGTGGGAAGAGTAAAACTGTGAGGGTCTTGGCCCTAAGGGCAACCCAAAGTGGACAATATCTGTGGTCGAGTGGTCTGGGCAGTTACAAATAGTATCAGAGTAGGAAGAGCAAAACTGTGAGGGGTTTGGCCTTAGGGGGAACCCAAAATGGATAATATCTGTGGGCAAGTAGTTTGAGCTGTTACAAATGGTATCAGAGCCAGTACTTGAACTATTGTGCTAGCTAGGCTAAGCCCTAAGGGGGTGGAGAGTGTGAGTGTAGCGCCCCCTCATCGTAGGGCACATATCAGGACGCCCGAAGGTCGCTCCGACACGTATCCCACGATAAAGGTTCACTACCAGAAAATTTCGCTAAATATCCATATG
>JANIPM010000006.1:61305601-61318671 GCA_027478405.1 Erythroxylum cassinoides
TCCTCTATAATTAGAGGCCAGTAACATGCTCAGTCAATGAATGCAGTGCAATCCTATCAGTCTGTCCCAATTTACCAAAATACCCTTTGCTAACAGTAACGGGATGTTACAGTGAGATCGCACATCAGTTGGAGAGGAAAACAAAGTATGCCTTATAAGAGTATAGATACCTCTCCCCTATAGACGCGTTTTTCCGAGTGTGTGAAGAGCAAAACTGTGAGGGTCCTAGCCTAAGGAGCAACCCAAATGGAAAATATCTATGAGCAGGTGGTCTGGACTGTTACACTTTGGGAGGTAGAATCTTATTCTAGATAATCCTATGCCAATCCACTATTAGATTCTTCATTCTTATTAGATCCCTTGTGAGTTTGCTTGAAAGTTTTTAAATAGGTTAGTTCTTCCATTAAAATGCATCTGAATTAAGAGGATTAGGAGGATACTGGGGTTTCAAATGCCTTAAACTTTCAGGGAATTTCCATTGTTTCCATTGTTGAAGGAGTCAAGCTTAGTGTGGAGGAGGAAAGTATGAGTATTCCTTAGTGTACCTTAGGAGTTAATAAGAGAACCATGACCAGACCAATTGTCAAACCAAAGAGAGATTTATCTTCCATTGCTAATTATACAGGATACATCCTTTGGACTAAGTTCTTTAAGTGAAGTAGCTAATAAAAGATGTAAGAGTTTGTAGAACTCTTGTTTATTTCCCATATGCATCTACCTTTAAAAATATAAGAATATAACCACCTAATCCATGGGGAATTCCTAACCTTAAATATCCAACGTAATTTTTTAAGGATGAGAGCTTAGTTTGTTAGTTTGACTGAAGAGATGTTTAGACCCCCTCCTCTTTAGGATAACACAAATCTGACTACTTAACTTTTACAACACCTTTTGCAGCATTCAAGTGATTCTATAAGAAGTCCTTAAATATTCTCTCTACTGTCTTGATAACATTTTTAGAAAGAAAAATGCGTGAAATCTAGTAGATATGTAGTGTATTTAATATTAAGCACAAATTTAATAAGTTGGAGCCTCCCTATATAGGATAAAATTTTATTCATCTAGGAATTGATTATTCTTTGTATTTTCTTAATAAGTGGGCTACAGTTGAAGTAGCTGACTCCCTTGGTAGAGAAAGGAAGTCCCAAGTATAACAATGGTGAAGATTCCATTAACATTCCAGTAGTTAAAGCAATTTGAGATTCTATATAAGAAGCACAATTTGATGTTACGAATTTAATCTTGTTAAAGTTTATCTGCAATCTAGAGAGGCTTTTTGAATTTATCTAAAACCTTCATAAAGCTTTGAATGGACTCCATTTTAGCATTAAAAAAAAGTAGAACATCTGCAAAAGACAGGTTATTTTATCAAACTTACTTGGATCTCGAACGGAGTCTGAATTTAGGATTAGCTTCCACTGCATGCTTGATGATGGAATTTAGCGTTTCCATACATAGGATGAAAAGGTAGTAGGAAAGATAATCCCCCTACCTAAGTCTTTTTCCAGCCTTAAAATAGTTATTAGGGCTCCCATTAATCAACAATAAATAGCTAGCAGTGGAGATACATTCTTTAAGCTAGTTAATGAACATTATAAAGAATCCGTAAGCCTCAAACATCTTCCATAAGAAATTCCAACTAACACTATCAAAAGACTTATGGAAGTTGACTTTGATAGTGCAATTGGGAGTTGAGTTAGTTCTTAAATATCCTTTTAGTAGCTCTTGTACAATTAAGATATTATCTCTAATTTGTCTATTATAAATGAATACATTTTGATTGTCATTGATGAGTGGAGTGATAGCCATCTTCAATCTAAATGTAAGAATCTTTGAGATAAATTTTTACAGAAAATTTATATAAGTAATGGGCCTGAAATCATTAAATGAGGGGTCAGTTTCTTTTGGGATCAAGCATAAAAAGGTTTTATTGGTTTCTTTAAGTAGCACTTCATTGAAGAAGAATTCCTTCATTACATTTTTGGCAAAATGATTTATTATGTCCCAAGACTTTTGGCAAAAGTATCCATTTAGCCCATCTAGACTAGATTCTTTCATATCATCTGTATTGAAGACAACTTCTTCAATCTTCCTATCTTCTACAAATATAGTTAACATAGCAAAGTCCACAGGGTTAACTCTCTTTGAAATGAACCTAGTGAAGTCTACATTAGAAGCAGATGCTGAGCTAGGAGTGCCAAGTAGTGTGTTGAAGTATCTAACAACCTCATTTTCGATGTCAATATGATTTTGAATCTTTAATCGTTCATTATTGGTCAATAAACATATCTTGTTCTTGTTTTTCCTAGCAAAGATTATGTTGAAGAAACTTTTCAGCATTATCACCTTCCTTAAGCCATTCCATCTTAGCTCTTTACTGGAATTATGATTATTGACAATAAGTGTATAATTTTTGAGACCTTGCTTTTCTTTGGCTTGAAGATAAGGATAATAAGGTAAGAGAACACATATTTTATGGACTCCAAAAAGTTCATTTTTGGCTATCATTAGAGCATTATCAGTAGAGCCTCTTAGAAAGTACAAGACCCTGAGTTCCTTTTTTATTTCCTTTAGCCTTTGTACACAAATGAATTGCTTAGTTCCCCCAAAGAAACATTCAGCACCCTTCCTGCAAGCATCATTGAAACCCGGTTCACTAGCCAAAAAGTTATTAAATCTAAGGGGAAACCTCCTAGCATTTATCATAAATGGATTCTTAATCTTGATTGGAGTGTGATATGAGAATAAAAGATCTTTGAAAATAACATTGCTATTAGGGAATCAAGTTAAACAACTTGTATTGATTAGAGCTCGATCTAGTTTCCTCTTGATAAAACAACTTGGGCATTGTTTGTCAGACCAAGTAAACTTGTGTCTAGAAGGTTTCATATTTGTAACTCCCAAGTTTTTCACACATTCTTTGAATTCTTTAGAAAAATTCCCTAAATTGTAGTTTCGTTGAGCCTCTAATCTATATAGCTTCGAGTTAATGTCACCACATATCATTACATCTAGTAAAGTTTATAAGATTGTTCCATATATCTTACCTCTGGAATCCAAAATTACTAGCTTAAATGAAAGAGATGATAATATATGTTTTATCTTGCAGGTAGGAGATTCTAAGATGTATGACTTAGTAGAATTTAATAACTCCACTCAAATGTCATCAGCCTTATAGTAGATGATTCTCCCATATGCATGATGAGAGTGATCAGTTAGTAGCTTTCAATTAAACCCCAAAATATTTAATTTTCTAACATTATTTGGCTTTTTTTTGTTTCAAGTAATCCTACTATAAGTGGCTTTTCCCTCATAACAAAATCCCTTAAAGAAGCTTGCTTTATGGAGGCATTTAAACCTTTAACAATTTAGACTAAAATTCATATATTAATGATGCTTATTTTTAGAGCCTTTACTCTTGCTACTTTGAGATCTTCTTCTTTCCACTATTTAAAATTGCTTACTAGGTTATTCATTACTGATTTCAACTCTATTTCTAAACTGGTCGATCAGTGAAGGGGTTGTTTCAAATATTGGTGTTTCTACCTTGGTTTAACAAGTTGATGACCAGTTGGTGGCAACTTTTAAAGTAGCATTTCTAGTTTTCTTAATAAATAAAGTGGCTTCAACTATAGGAGTTACAACTACAATAGGTAAGTTGTTCAAAGGAGCTAACATGCATGTTTGTATGGTTCTAATTTATCAGATAATCTAATTGATTGGCGGAGTATCTAGTATTCATATCACTTTCAATATTCTCTACAAGATTTGGACCAGATTCACCAATATGATTATCAGCATTAGCCAGAGGCCAGATGTTATGAATTTCCACAGCCTTTGTTTTATATACTTCCTCCTTATCTATCTCATTCCCTATTAGTTCTTGATAACTACCATTTTGAAAGGCTCTTCTAGTTGCCTTCCACATTTTCCCTTAAATTTTAGAAGGTGGTTACCAGTGATAAGTGATGGCATTACTATCCTCCTAGAGTTTATTCGCCTCTTCTAGTCTCATTATTAGGACTTCATTTGGAATCCCTCTAGACATTTCAACACTAACACATATACATTCATATCCTATTCTCCTCTTTTTGGTAATGTTCTCATCAATATGTAGAAACTTCCTGATGAAACTAGCTAAGGCATAACCCTTGAGTAGTCTAATAATTAAGGGGAATGTTATAGAAGTTAATCCAAAATAGGATGCTCTGAATTTTGATAGAATTCAAGATAGGTTGCTAAGTTTGTAGAAATAAAGGCTATTTTCCACAATGTTAGGGTCCTTCCTCGAGTATCTTATAGGTTCATAGGATGAGGTGAAGGTGAAAAAGAATGAGATTATCTTCTGTTAGGAGCACATCAACCATTCCTTCTTTTTTTCTAGATCCTATATGCACATTTATGGATAATTGGAAAGGGTGGTCTTTGGTCAAAAAAGAATCCAATAAGGTTGATTCCCAGGTATGTGCCCCTTCTTCAAGATTTCCAATTCAAGGTATACAATAAGTTTCCCTTCTATCTCCATAGGAGGTTTAAGGATGAGACTTAAAGCTTGGCGATCCCTAACCACCTGCTTCCAACTTTTCTATGAGGTATAAGCTAAGGGAGGTATGGAGGGGATGGGGTCTGGAGAGGTTTGATTTAGTGGAATTTCTGGAAGGGGACGAGTTGACAAAGGTGGAAATTCACCTTTGTCATTGTTAGAAGGAGACAACATTGTAAAGGAACAAAGCTAATAAAGGATATAAACAATGTTGGTAATTATAAAAGGTTGAAAAGAAGGTTGAAAAGAGTAGAATGAAAGGCTAGTAGGAGTTAAAGGTGGTAGTGGTGAGACTAAAATGCCCCTGGAAATTACCAAAATTAAAAGGTTGGAGATCCAAAGAAATTGTCGATGAAGATGAAAGAGAGAAGGTATAGGAAGGAAGGCAAACAAAAAGTTCATAAGCATACTTGGGTCAAGCATGGAAGCATTACCCAAGTCTTGTATGCAGAGAGCTCCAAGTCACCTTGAATGGAGAAAGTTCATAACCACTTTAACTTACTAGGTGAGACATTTTATGTGGTCATTAAGAAAGTACCCATACTTGGACTTGATTTAAGATTACAAATACTAACATTTCATAGTAGATTGAGCCATCCATCCAACTAGTTGATTGATGTATCTTCGAGTGGGACTATTAGTTTTAGAACTCATAAGGAAATGTAGGAGTTGATTGAGAATGTAGCTATGAATAATTACCAGAAAAGGAAATTAAGGCCAAAAGCCAAAATCAAGTGGTAATCATGATGTTGATATGGTAACGACATTAAAGATGAGCTAGAAACTTTGAGCAAAAAGATTGGTAATATGAGTTTGTCTAACACAAGTGATGAGTTGTGACATTTGTAGTGATGAAAACTATAACCATGAATATTAGGTGCCTAATAATATAGGATAACCCACTAAGTAAGTTAATTTTGTAAGGCTTTAGCCTCAAAATAATCCTTATAGTAATTATTATAATTTGGGGTTAAAAACATAACCTAACTTTTTATGGACTAATCAAGGACCAAAGAGACATGGTCGCCCCTAGATTTTTTCAATAAAGGAAGCCAAGTCTTGAGGATCTTATGATAAAATTTATCACTGCATCTAAGGCTTGCTTCCAAAATATAGAAGCATCTCTTTAAAAAAAATTCTCCACCCAAAACTTTAAAAATTAGAATGGACAAGTTGCTAAGATTGTCTCTAAAAGGAATCTATGTACTTTTCCTAAATAAATCGATCTAAACCTAAGAGAGAAAGTGGAAGTGGTTGGTTTGAGGAATGGAAAGGAGCTAAAGGTTAAAGAAAAAGAGAAAGAAAAGAAGGAACATGTAACATCAAACTTTCGAAGCCCTTATGTGTTGTACTATATTTGGAGATACTACTGTATATTGATATATACATATAGTTTTATATGAGTTCAAAGATGTATTTAAGTCATTTGGGTGTATATGTTAATCATTTATAATGTTATATGCCCTTACATGAATTTACAATTCATCGGTATGCGAAATCTTGGAGATTTTCGACATATAAGCTTCTAAGTGTGTAAAACTGAGTCCATCAGATGGATATGACCATGGTCTTTAAGTTAAATGTATTATAATGCCTTAAAGGTGATTAGACAGGATTTATAGACTTATTGGACATTTAGAAAACTTAATTGGAAAAGTTGATGTACATAAGGGCTTATTTGAAAATTGTCAAAGTCAAAGGACCTAAACGTAATTTTTCAATTCTTGGAGGACCAATATGTAATTTTATAAGCTTAAGGGGCTTAATTATTATTTCCAAGATTCCAAGGACCAAAATAAAAATCAAAGTTTTGGAGATTTCTAAACTTTGGGCTTAATTGCAAATTTAGGAAAGTTTGGAGGGTAAAATGGTAATTTCATACAACCTAAGGGCAAAATGGTAAATTCACCATGTTGAGTCAAAGAAGAGTCAAATTTCTAGACTCTTCTTAGGTGTGACCATGCACTCCATTTTAAAGACTTAAAACATGTTCTTTTAATTAAAAGAGAGGAGAAAGAAGGAGAAGAGAGGAAAGAGAGGAAGTTTTGGCCATCACCAAAATTCACCCTTCTTTTTGATTTTTCAACTCAAACCAAGGTGTTCTAAGCTAATTTGGGGTCAAGGAACTCAAATCTATCATTAGATTTGAGAAATTCTCAAAGGATTTGAAGATATCACCAAAGAAAAGTTTAGGTAAAATTTATCTCATCCCTCTCTACATTATGATTTTGAGTTTGGTGTTAAGATATGTTGTTCTCCATGCTTGAATATGCATGAAGCATAGTTTAGATGAATGAAATGTGTCATGGAGAGTTCTTTAATTCAAAACCAAAATTGCCCCTTTTTGGTGAAAGTTTGTGAAATGTTGAATATCTTTTGAAATTGATATTTTAAATAAACTCTGTGATGTTAATTATGTATATATAAGGTGAATTGATGATGGAAAATGAGGAAGAAGTACATTAGAAGGAGGCTTTCAAGTTTATTCCTTTAGATGTTTGATAAAATGCCTAAGTGAACTTGGCTTAGGATTTAAGGATTTTAATGGTGTGCATTGGAAAGAGGCTTTCATGTTAACTTAGAGTAAACTTGAATTGTTGCTTGGATTGACAAGTAAAAGCCTAATGTGCTTGGATAAAGGTGTGTTTAATTATGTTAGAAAATGAGTAAGTATGGGATTAAAGGCATTAAATTCCTTAGAAAATGCAAAAGAAAAACTAATGTGACTAGTAAGGAAGTAAACCTGTGAGAAGTTTAATGTTCAAATTCTATAGCTTATAAGAAGTGATATTGTGTTTTATACACCTATGTGAGGGTGTATGAATAGGAAATTTATGTTTAGGTAGTAATTTCATTATAAATCCTTCTTATGTATAAAGGCTCAGGAGCTGTGAATCAAGGAGCCCGAACCTAGGATTGTTGAAGCTAAGAGAGTGTATACCTTCTTTTGAGGTGAGTTGGGGAACCATATTTCTCATATGGGATTAGATCACTCTAAGACATGTATGATGACTTGTATGTGAATTTTGGACCTAGGTGATGCATAGTAGAATTTAATCTCCAATAGATGCTAGTATATTTGTGTATTTACTAAACAATTTTGTTTTGAATAACTCTTTGCTATTGGAGTGCAACTAATGTTTTTATTTCGTATTTTGAGAAATGACATTGTTTTCAACAAACTTGAACTCGAAGTGTAAAAGAATAATGCTTTATTTTCTGAAATTATGTTTTTGAACAAATTTGCACTTAGAGTGCAAAAGATGACTTTTATGGCATGAAATAATGTTTTCAAACTTACTTATGCACAAATGAGTCATATATGCTACGTGTATGTTTTCTCCATTGGCTTAAAGCCACAGCAAGGTTTCATTTTATTGGTTAGACTGATAAATAAAGGCATGATGCCTTAATTGATTTTTGATACTTAAATGTTGTATATGATTTTTATGATTGGTGAGGAAACGATTGGCCAATTGTGTGCTGGGCACAACTGATTATGATTAAGCGACCTTCGTACCCTTGACGCTGGTACATTGAAATCGAGTCGCCATATCGACACCTTTCTACGGGACTCGTAGGTGATTCCACACTTAGGGTCTGGACACCGACCAGGTCATCACTTAGGGTCATGACGCTCTTGTCGACTATAGTCCAGACTCACCACAGATGAAAGTCGAGCTAACACCGATAATCGGTGGCTGTGCACATTAGTTTGGCTGATTAGTGGTGCCACACATGATTGTTTTGGTTTATTTTGATATTTATTTTCTAACGAGATTTGATTTATATATCTGATGTTTTTTATGATTTTGTGTACAGGAACTGGGACCTATGTTCACTGGATGAGTGAGTTAATAGGTTGGGCCTATATAGTTCCTAACCAGTATACGTTAAGTCATAGGCTGGGCCTATGTGTTTTCTATGCATGATATATTCACTTCATAGGTTATTTACACCGTCTTGGAATGAACCAATTCTATCTATGATATATGTTTTTCCTGCTCACTGAGTACCTAGTGTACTCACCTCCCTCCGCTTTCCAACCATGCAGGCTAATTTAGTGAGCTTGAAGCTCTGTGAGGATCGTGTGGCTTTTTGATATTTTTTAGGTATTTCCACACGTGGGTAGTCTCCTATTTTGTACTTTTATTGTCTAGTGGCTCATGAATTGTGTTTATGTAGATATGCTTTATGATTTTGTGAGTTAATTTTTGATGCCTTGTGTTTTGTAAAAAATTTTATGTATGAGCTTTTGATACTGCTGTTAAGATTGCCTTGAATTGAGATTGCTTGGAGTTGAGATTGCCTTGAGTGGACTAAAGAGTCCTGAAGTTATGGTTGGATGTGAATATAGAAGTTTGTTTGAAATCGTTTGCAGGTTTTGGGATTTTTTTTAAATTATAGCCGTTGTGCTGCCCAAATTTTTCAAAAAAAAAGATATTCAGTTAGCCTTGCATAGTCAAATTAAGGATACTGCGAGTGTCCTTAGCCCGAGTATGCGGTAGTTGTCATAGGCCCGAAGTAGTACCAGGTCGTGACAATTAAATTGGTATAAGAGCCAAAGTTTTGCATTCTCAAAAGTGTTATTTCCGTTTTCAAAAAGTTCGTGAGCCTTAGGAGTTGAGTTTGGGTGTCGAAAGTCTTTGGTCGAGAAGTTGAGTCACCTCAATCAAAGTACTTGTCAACATTCCTTGGGATGTTGGAGTATCGGATAAGCTAGGCTTAGCCTGATCTTTTGTATTAAACAATGTCTTTTTTTTAATTCATAGGGATAGCATGGTTAGATGAGGAAGGGGAAGTCGTAGCTAGGTTGGACCTTTGTGACCTGAACTAGAGGATATTAGTCATCCCCTGAAGCCATTAGATCCCCCTCTCATTATAGTCACTCCTCTTAGAGAGTAAGTGGCTTGTGATGAAGTATATACAGCTTGTGAGATGAAGATAGGCGATGTTGTTTTAGAAGCAGATTTTATTCCCCTTGATCTTTGGGATTTTAAGGTGATATTGGAGATTGACTGGTTAAAGAGGTATTACGCTAGGGTTGATTGTTTTAAGAAAGAGGCAGAGTTTGAATCTTAGGATGGAGTCCCGATTAAATTTATTAGTGACCGAGGAGTATTAATGAGTTATTTGATATTAGTGATCAAGGCTAAGAGGTTGATTCGTCAGGGATGCCAGGCATTCCTTGCACATGTGATTGGCACTTCGGCACAAAAGGTTGAACAGGGTGATGTCCTTATTATGCGTGAGTTCCTCGATGTTTTTCTGGAGGAGTGACCTGGATTGCCATTTAATCGGAAATTTGATTTCACTATTGACTTGGTCCTGGGGACGATACCAATATCTATACCACTGTATCGTACGACACCAACATAATTGAAAAAGTTGAAGATTCAATTATAAGAGTTGTTGGATAAGGGCTTCATCAGACTAAGTCATTCACCCTAGGGAGCACTAGTATTGTTTGTCACAAAAAATAGGACCCTCCGCTTAAGTGTTGATTATCAACAATTAAATAAGGTTACCATCAAGAATAAATATCAAATTCCCAGGGTCGATGATTTATTTGATTAGTTAAGAGGAGCTACAGTATTCTCAAAGATAGATCTGAGGTCCAGGTACCATCAGTTGAAGATTGATGAGAAAGATGTGCAAAAGACTGCTTTCTGGACAAGGTATAGACATTGTGAATTTTTAGTGATGTCTTTTGGATTGATAAATACACCTGCAGTATTTATAGATTTCATGAACAGGGTGTTCCCTCCTTATTTAGATCATTTTATCATAGTCTTCATTGATGATCTTTTGATTTACTCTAAGAATGAAAAGGAGCATGCTAGACATCTTCGAATTGTGCTATAAATACTTCGTGAAAGACAGTTGTATGCGAAGTTTACAAAATGTGAATTTTGGCTGAGGGAAATTGGATTCTTTGGGTATGTGGTATTAGGGGAATGTATTTTTTTGTAGATTTGAAGAAAGTGGAAGCTATACTTGAATAGGAACAACCCAAGAATGTGACAGAAGTTCGCAACTTTCTGGGATTAGCTAGTTATTATCAGAGGTTTGTTGAGGATTTTTTCGAGCTTGCAACCCCTTTATCGAGGCTTACCTCGAAGGGAATAAAATTTTAGTGGGATCACAAACGCAAGACGAGTTTCCAGGAGCTAAAGAAGTGATACTTTAGCACCAGTGCTTGCCCTTTCTACCCAGGGAGTAGGTATAAGGTATACAGTGAAACCAATCACTAAAGACTTAGCTATGTACTTATATAGGCTGGGCGAGTAATCTCATATACTTCTAGATAGCTGAAGAAGTATGAGCTAAATTATCCTACACATGATTTGGAGTTTACAGCGGTAGTATTTGCACTCAAGATTTGGAGACACTATTTTTATGGGGATACTTGTCGGATATAAATTGACCACAAGAGTTCGAAGTACCTAATGAAACAAAAAGAGCTAAATCTCAGACAAAGAAGATCGTTGAAATCGGTTAAGGATTATAACTTAATAATCAACTATCATCTAGGAAAAACAAAGTGTGGAAGCCGATGCATTGAGTCGTGAGTCTTGTTCGGCAGTAACTGATAGAAAAGATCCTTACATAACACATTTGATGAGTGTGCGAAGCCTTAGGGTTGGACTCCCAGTGGCAGAGGATGATGGAACATTGATATCATGGTTTGAAGTTTGGCCTACAGTACTTGATGAGATCAGGAGATCACAGGTTAACGATTTTGAGTTAAAAGTCATTCGAAAAAAATTGCCATCCGAAGAGAGTGAGGGGTTTAGACCGAGAAAAGATGGGTTATTAGTTTCTAGAGGCAGAGTCGTTGTGTCGAATGACTAGGGACTCAGGTGAGCTATCTTAGAAGAGGCTCACAGTTTGGCTTATACCATGCATCCTAGTAGCATAAAGATGTATCAAACTCTTAGAGAGAGTTATTGGTAGCCAGGGATGAAGAGAGAGATAGTGGAAATTATGGTCAGATGCCTTCCCTGTCAACAAATTAAGGCAGAGCATCAGAAACTAGCAGGTATGTTACAGCCTTTACCTATTCCGGAATTGAAGTGGGATCATGTAACATTAGATTTTGTAGTTGGATTATCTAGTACATCCAAGGGTTACGATGCTATTTGGGTTATAGTGGATAGATTAACGAAGTCTGCACATTTTCTGCTTGTCTACACAATTACTCATTGGATAGATTGGCAAAGTTGTATATCGATTTGATTGTGAAGCAGCACGGGGTGCCAAATTCTATAATATCATAAAGGGATTCAAGATTCACCTCATGATTTTGGCCAAAATTTGAGTAATCTTTTGGGACTAAACTGAAGTTTAATACTGCCTTCCACCCCCATACTGATGGTTGGTTAGAGAGGACCATTTAGACATTGGAGGACATGCTGAGAGCACGTGTCATGGACTTCCTAGGGACTTAGGACCGACACTTGCTTTTGATAGAGTTTTCTTATAACAATAATTATCAGACAAGTATCAGTATACCACCATATAAAGCACTTTATAGAAGGAAGTACAGGACACCTCTGTGTTGGGATGAGGTTGTTACGACCAAAATAGAAGGAGCTGAATGATAAAAGTCACCACTCAGAAGATAAAAATCATTCGAGAGATGATAAAAGTCACTCAGTATCGTTAAACGAATTACGCGGATAAGAGGTGATGACCATTAGAGTTTGTAGTTGGTGACAGGGTTTTTTTTGTGGAGATCACAATGGAAGGGTATCATCAGATTTCAGAGTCGAGGGAAGTTAAACCCTCGGTATATCGGACCTTTTCGTATCCTAGAGTGTGTCGTGATTGTGGTGTATCAGTTGGAATTGCCACCAGACTTGGATAGGATCTATAATGTGTTCCATGTCTTGATGCTTAAAAAGTACTTACCGGATCCATCTCATGTTTTAGAGACACCTCTAGTAAAACTGAGGGAAGACCTGAGTTTTGAGGTGAAACCAGTGCAGATGTTGGATCATCAGATAAAGAAATTACGGAGCAAGGAGGTACACACGGTTAAGATTCTTTAGAAGAGCAATAAGGTTGATGAGATGACATGGGAAATTGAGGATACTATGAGACATCAGTAACCCCATTTATTTGTGTTCTCGACTTAGGAGTTTCGAGGATGAAACTCTTTTGAGAAGGGGAGGACTTGTAATGCCGGAGTTTCGGAGCCTTTTTATGTTGTATTGTATTTGGAGATACTACTGTATATTGATATATACATATGGATGTATATGAGTTCAAAGATGTATTTAAGCCATTTGGGTGTATATGTAAATGATTTATACATGAACTTGGAATTCATCGGTAATGCGTAATCTAGAAGATTTCCGACATATGAGCTTTTAAGTGGATAAAACTGAGTCCATTGAATGGATATGACCATGGTGGTTGAATTAAATGTGTTCTAATTCCTTAAGGGTGATTAGACATGATTTATAGACTTATTAGACACTTAGAAAGTTTAATTGGAAAAGTTGAAGTACATAAGGGCTTA
>JANIPM010000006.1:61393055-61408003 GCA_027478405.1 Erythroxylum cassinoides
TTTTATGATTTTTTTAATACATACAAATCAAAATCTTGACTTATTATTATTAAAGTTATTTTGATTTGGAGCGTTCGCAAAAATCTACTCTTTATATTGTCTATTTAGAAGTTATATTTTTATGTGCTATACAACCCGATAGATATCCAAAAACCCGAACAACTCAATAGATTTGGATATGGGTAGTAAATCGTAAAAATCGATGAAAATGGATATGGATATGGGTTGAGTCATAAAAAATGGATATGGATATAGGTAGAGTAAAACCCGAACCGAACCCTACCCATTGCCATCTCTACTCACATCTACTCCATAAACATGTCAACACAAGGTTTTCATGCATTTGTGTTCTAAAATGATGAGAACTTCTTCATGTATGTGACAACTGCCACTTAAGGTTCATTCACATGTATATGTATTATTTCTTGTCCAAACTAATTAAATGACTTAAGAAAAATCTGTCCAATTTCAATTGAAATTTCATGTCCACTTAATAACATGTTACACCTAAATATATCAACATATAAGTTGGATCGATTTACTTTAAGTGTTCGTAACTATGACTAATTTTTATGTCCTTATGTTTCAACCCAAGAATGCTTAATTTACTCCACAATAATTTAAAACAAGGTCAATCTTGATCTATCATAAATCCATCCTATTGAATTTATTTTTGATTCATTTGTATACCAGTCAACTTCAATATTTTTCGACTATCATTTGACTTTAATACTTGTCATTTTGGGTTGGGTTCCTAATTCATCTTTTAGTTAAAATAAAATTTATATTAGCCCGAAAACATCATTCATACGACATGAAATTTTATAAACATGTGAAAAGAAAAGTTTGAGGTTTTACTCCAAATATCATGATCAAAAATTATTTTATAAGTCAAATTAGTAAAAATATTATCATAACTAATATTTTGAACCTAGCTGTTAAGAACATAGAGAGTTGATCATTTAGTAAAATTTTTTAAAATTTTGGGTACTAAAATGAAAAAAAAATCCTTAAATGTTGGACTATTTAGAATTTGTAATCCATAATTTTAAGCTACAACATAAAATATGTGAAAAAAAAGATATCATGAAATGAGGGATGCCAAGATTTGGAAAATTACGGACAAAATAAAAATACCAGAACCTTTGACTTGGAAACACTAGAGAAATTGCTAGAAGTTGAAGAAAAGAGACTGGTGAAAGAAAATGAAAAGAAAGGAACTGGCAACCTTGGACAGATGCGAGTTCAATATGAAATTAAGGATTTCAATGCAAAGGTCACCTAATTCCCTTGCTGCTCACAACAACCGCTCCACATGGCCTCTCTTTCAAAACTCGTTGCTGTAGTAGAACATGCTTTCCCTTAAGGTCGGCTTCGGACCCAAACCTAACCCAGCTTCGTCTCTTAACCTCAGCTTTGGATCCGAACCTCGTTCTTGATCCTCTGTTCGTTGAAAATTTCCCTCAGCATTTCCATTCCGATAGCTTTTATCCTCAAGCTGGCCTCTCTATGTCTACGCGATTCAAACACTAATTCGATCTTTGAATTTCACAATCTCAACGAATCGTGTTTAGAACGCAAATTGGAGGCGTCTAAGCTTCGAGTCTCCAAACTTTGTTTCTCTCAGTTTCCTATTTGCTTGAAACCCTAAAATTGCATTTAGGGTGGGAATCTTCTTCATTGTTCTGGTGCCTCAGAGGTTGGCAGCTTTCTTTCAGTTTGTTTTTTGTTTTTGGATTGTGTTTGGGAGTTAAAGAAGTCATATTGAAAGTGATTATGCGGCGTTATGTTCTCGATCTCTTGCCCAATTTGCTATGTTTCGATCTCATGCCTATTTCGCATGTTATGCTATGTCTGGTTGCTCGTAAAAGAGAAGGCAAAAGCAGAGATTGTGTTTCTGTGGTTTTAGATATGTAGAAGGTCTATCACTTTCTCCTTTTTATCTTATATGTTTGCGTTGAGCAGGATGATATGTCAAATTCATCATATTCTGTATTAGTTATAGCTTTCTACCTCATGAAACTAAACTGCATATACATTATGTGTAGGCCAGCTAACTTGAGGGATAAATATTTAGTACCTTGTTTTGTAGAGTGTTGGCCCAATATTTGATGGTGCAATTGCTAGTCTATTTGTTTCATAAATAGGTCTCTCATAATTTCATTCTATGATAGTAGGCTATACTTGGATGTTGAAGGTGGTGGTCAATCTTTCAAATTATGAATTGGAAGTTAGGGGCTGAAAGGAGATCTATATAGGTTTCCATGAAAGTATAATTATTGTCTGGGGGCTCTAGTTCTTGCACCTACCTTTCTGGCCTTAGCTGCTCAAACAGACATGGTAAATTTATTTGTTTGGAATTGAAAGATCTTGCCATGTTTGTTAAAAGGGAAGAGGAGAACATGCAATTCTTTTGATCTGCACCATTTTCTCAGTTTGACATAACTTAGTTGGCTATATCACCCTAGCCCACATAGTTGAGAGCATTTCTGTCTCTTATGTGGATAAAGAAAAAGAGAACATAAGATGAGAAGGGGATGTGTAAAGAGAGGAAGAAGAAAAGTAAGCAGAAGAGAAATGTATGTCTGGGAGAGCGAGCGAGAGAGAAAATATAAGCAAAGTCGGATTTCATATATGAAAAGTGTCTAATAATAACAATAAAGGCCCATTTAGTCGGAGTTAAACCTAACAACATATAAATAATTGCAAAAGATCCCAATAAAACTTTAAATAACAGAAATAGTCACAAGCTGAAATTGATGTTACAAAAACGACCCAGATAACTTTTTATCCCTAACTAATATGAAATTAAATTCTAGTTTTTAAACATAGGAATCATTGTGATAAATATGTTTGAAGTCGTCATTGGGATGATCCTGTGTAATTTGATGGTGGTTAACAACCTGAATTTTGAGTTCTGTGGACCTGTCCAATTTTCGTCGGTAGATGAAATGTTATGATTATGATAAACATCACCAGAGTAACTCTCTATTGAACTTGTTTGTGCCAAGTTCGCTCTGTTTCCATATAATTCTTTTATGTACATCTTTTTCTGAGAACTTAAGCTTCAGGGTTTGAAAGTAACATTGGCTGGGATCTTGTGATGCTTTATTAGCTTAGTGGTTGCACCTCTGTTACATTGTTTAGTTAGTTTGCTAGTAAGTTAGTTTAAAGGATAGTTGTAGTTTTCATTTGGGGAATATTGGAATTTTGTCCTATTTTGTGGAGCAATCGAATAAGCGATTGTTTTATTTTCTTTTTCAATAAGTTGGGGGTGTGTAGGCTTCTGTGCTATTTTGAATATTGGCAGTTGATTCTGTGCAAGGGAAATCGCATGAAAATGAAATACAGTTCCATGTTTAGTGGCCAAAAGAAGATGCAATATGATTCAATGGCTCTAGTGATATTTGGGTGAACTGAAAATATTATCATAATGGAGATGGCTAGCAATACCAGAGGGTAGTTTGGATTTCGCATTTCTACTGCTGTCTCTCTGTCTAGCTGTTAGTGCTGCTTAATTGTCATATACTGGTGGTTAGATTGCTATTCATTCTATAGTTCCATTCTGCATTTTGGATGATTGCCAGAATGTGACATATTGTTTCTATTAGTCGTGCCTGTTCTTGTTGCTTTTAGGTGAGTTGTTATTTCCTGAACCAGTTCTTATTAGGCTGCTGTTTGAATCTACAAAATGCATATGTTCCATTGACTATGTGAGGGAAATCTATTGTGTCAATCGGTTCTATTGTGTCAGTCTTTACCGATTGCAATTGGGGAGTTTCTGTTTGATCTACATTATGTTCACTTTATGATGCTTGAGTTTGACCTCAAATCAAACACTATTCATTTTTAAAAATACTTAATATTTGGTATTCCTTGTCAGTGCAAATTTTAAATGTCCACATTGTAAGTGATTGAAGTCAATTTGGGTGTTGACAGGCCTAGTTGTTGAGTTTGTGTTTTGCTCTTCCCTGTAGGAGTTGTGAGCTAATCCTTCCAGACCCTTACATTTGGGGATATTAAGAGAAAGGAGGGTTTCATTAGGTAGTCCATGGTCTGCTGGGATTTTTATCTGTTAAAAAAAGAAAAGCAAAACTTTTTACAACTCATCAACAGAGAATTTTAGTGGGCATTCAATGTGTATATGTGAATCAACTCTGTGGCAGTTTATGGGTGCATTAACTTTATGTGAGATGCTGTCATGTTTTTTTTCCATGGCAACTCTTATATAATATTTTCTTTGGCTTCTGATTAAATATTTTTCTGTTTGTAAATGTGATATCACTACCCTCTATTGATGTTTTAAATTATTTTATGCAGTGTGGGATTTTGAGTAGGGCCAGTAGGGGTGTCTCTTAAATGAAAGAGAACAGGTTTGGAGATTATTCTTATTAAAAAGAATTTCATGCAGTTTCATTTTCATTAATTAAATTGTTCTAAAGGTTAATTTGGATTATTTGTTTTCCTTTTAGGTGTTGAATTCCTAGTTACAAAATTTAGGGCACTGAAAAGTTTGTGGGAGTGGGTAATCTATGCCTGGCAACGAAGTTGGCGATAGGATTCATAATTTTTTTGGCCAGGAGGATTTGTCTCAGGGCCAGCATCACCCACAGGTTGTTGACGCAAGCTGGCCTGGGCTAAGTAACAATCTGTGGGCTGGAAATCAGAGACAGTTTGGCGCAAACACAAAGAATCACAATACGCAACCTTCAGGTATAAGTTGTGCAAATCTTTAGAAGTTGGTGTCCTCTTTGACATTATCAAAAGGAACTCTATCCTTGCTTCTTTCATTTGTTTAAATTATGAGAATAAGGATGCTTAATTTAAGGTTTACACATGAGATATCATAAGATCTCTGTTATTAAGTGCATTCTTTTGTTTCAAAATTAGCTGATCATGAAAGAGGACATGGTGGGCAGTCATCAATCATGCAGCATGGTATTAACTTTTCACAAGCTATCCTGAGGCCTGAGTTTGGCAGAAGTCAATCTCAAAACCAACCGACAACTCTGAATGGATATGTGCATGGGCATCAGGTTTTTGCAACTAGGCAGAATGAAACAAATTTTCTGGGAATGGATACAGAAGCTGGTCGGCACAATCTAACTTCAAGAGGAATTTCAGTTCTCGACTCACAGCTAGGGAATGGTTCTAAGCTTCTTCAAAAAAATTCAGTAATGATGGATTCCCATGAATCTCCAGTCAATTTCAACTTTTTTGGAGGGCCACAGCAAATGAATAACCAACATCCTGATATGCTGCAATCTTTGTCGAGGCAACAGTCAGGCATTAATGACATGCAGCTGTTACAGCAACAATATTTAATTAAGCAAATGCAAGAAATTCAGAGGCGGCAGCAGCAACTCCAAAAGCAACAAATGCAGCAACAAGAAGCAAGGCAACTTAATTCTCTAAATCAGGTTTCTTCTTTTGCACAACAGGCAGCTAGCAATCATTCACAGTATTTGATCAATGGCATTCCGGTTCAAGCTGCATCTAATTTTTCATGGCAGCCTGATCTTGTTGCAACTAGTCCAAACTGGCATCAGCATGGTGTGCCTTCAGTTTTACAGGCATCCTCAAGTGGACATTTATTTCCCTTGGAAGAGGGCCAGACACCACGAGTGATGGGTATGGTTTCTCAGCAGGTTGATCAGTCTCTTTATGGTGTCCCTATCTCTGGAACAGGAATCACTCCAAGTCATTATTCTACCATGCAAATGGAGAATACCACAATGCAGCAGATATCAGGCAGCAGTAATTCATCTCCAGCTAATCCTTATTCTGGGTTTCCCGAACAAGTTGACATGCAGGAAGGGAATTCGTTGTCCGGACAGGCATATCAGGTTAAAAACTTGATTAGGAATGCTGATGCTCAAGGTGTAAATAGTGGATTTAATTTTGAAAACTTGCAACAACTGAGTCCACGGCAAAGCAATGGATTTATGCAGCAAGTTCGTGATAGGCATGATGTGGTTCATCCATTGGGAACATTGCAGGAGGAAGCCATGATGCATGTTTGTCCTTTACAGAATGTGCCTACCTTGGATCCTACTGAAGAAAAGATTTTGTTTGGTTCAGATGACAACTTGTTGGATGCCTTTGGCAAGGGTGCTAATTTGGGTTCAGGAGGTAAGAACATCTTTGATGGTTCAGATTATTGTGGCACATTTCCTTCTCTGCAGAGTGGGAGTTGGAGTGCTCTCATGCAATCTGCTGTAGCAGAGACTTCACACGGTGATGTAGGGCTACAAGAGGAGTGGAGTGGTCTGACTTTCCAAAATAACCAACCTCCAGCTCAGAATCAGCCAACTGCTAGCGACAATAGCAAACAGCAGCCTTTGCCATGGACCAGCAATGGTTTGCAGATTGTTTCTATGCAAAATTCTAGGCTGTTATCTCCATCCGATGATTCAATTAACAGAGTTCTACAATCGGGAATCAAAACTTCACCTGAACAGAGTGAGAGGTTGCAGTTTAGCTCTTCTAAGAGATTTAGTGCACAGGTTCCTGGGGAAGGAACCAAATGGTTAGAACGTAGCCTTGTACAGAAGGCAGTTGATGGAGGCAATAATATATATGAAAAAGTTTCTCCTTCGTCAGGTATAGATACACGTTCATGGACAAATCACAGCATACCGCCGTATACTGTTGGTAGCCATCAAAGTGGCAGACCAAATAGCTGGAACTTTGTTGATTCAATGTCACTCAGTTCAGGTGTTGCTTTAAAAAATGCCCACATTGAAAGCTCATTACACATTTCTCAGGGGACTGACCAGAAGAGTCCTGTATTTGGGGTAAGGGCTCTTGGTGGAGGCCCACAGGTCAATATAGAAAATTCTAACCACAACCCGGTTGCTGCAGTGTCGAATTCAGACACTGTGAGGCCCAACCAGGAAAGCATCCAAAAGTTTTCAAACAGAAGTAGTATTGATGGCTGGAAGCATTTTGATTCTTCAGTGAATGCTACAACAAATGAGATCCCAACAAAATTTCAATCTCATATTGATAAGACACATCCACCTCATCATTCTTCTGGAAATAATTTGGATAATGGGACAGTTGAAGCTCATGAGATACAGAATGTGAATATAAGGGAAAATGAAGATAATAGCTCTAAAAAAATCTCCCACCAGGCTTCAACTGCTGGTGCCAGAGAAAATTCTTGGCTGAGTGTCAGTGATTCGGGTACTTCACCAAGGGGTAAACAGAAGTCATCAACTCATGTTGCTCGGAAGTCTTCTGGGATTCGTAAATTTCAGTATCATCCCATGGGTGATGTGGAGGTTGATATTGACCCTTCTCAAGAAGCAAGAAGTATTATGCATTCACAGGCGGTGCCTCAGGGATTCATTGGGCAATCATCCCTTCCTAGTCATATGGCTAGAAATTCAATGGTACTGTAGACGCTGAATGCTGCCTTGCTTCATGAGCTTATACCATGTCCGTTATGTTTTTCGTTTTAATTATACTGCAGGTTTGAGAAGATTTTGATGGTTTCGTGTTGAATATAATTGCAGGCACATTCAAGTAGTTTTCATGGAGAAAATGCAGCAAATAAGACTGCAACATCAAGGTAGTTGGATATTTTGTATTAAACCGTTGCTTCTTGAATTAGCTCTCTTATATTGGTCATGAATGTGCTTTTATTGCTCTCTATTTTTGTGTTTCAATCTTGTAAACAGATTTATAAACAAAAAGATCCATTGTTTTTCTCTTGCACATGCTCTTCTTAATTTACTTAGTGGAAATTTGATGGTCTGTATACTGCAGTCAAAACATGCTTGAGCTACTTCAAAAGGTGGATCAAGTGAGGGAGCTTGGGAATGTGATTGGCCCCAGCTCTTCCAATCACACTCAATCTTCTGAGATGCCTGAAGCTGACACGTCTGATGGATCACTCCAGAAAAATCAATCTTTTACTTCTCAAGGATTTGGTTTACAATTGGCTCCACCATCTCAGCGCCCCTCCCATCCAGAGCGTATACTTTCTTCCGGGAGTCCATCAGGGATGAAACATAATCTAACTAATAGCATGAGTTCAAGAGTAGGAGAGAAGAGTTGTGCCTGGTTGGCTTCTGCATCCTCTGTCCAGTCCTTACCTCTTTCAAGTGAAACATCTCAAGAAGTAAGGAATAATATGTTTACTGCAACTGGAAAAAATAGTAAGCATCTCCAAGAAGAGATATCTGCTGCTTTTTCTCCTGGCTTTTCTTACCCAAGTAGACACAATGAAAGTCTGCAAATGAATGGTACAACTGATTGCCCAACATACACTCAGTCCGTCGATTTACCTATTAATAAGTTTGTGAAACAGATTGATAAGTCCTTTGAGAGAGATCCAGCATGTGAACCAGCATTGGAATCATTAGGACCATCCAGAAGTACAGCACATACTGACATTGCTGAGGTCCCGTATCTAGGGCCGCATAACCAAAAGCATGCAAGTAGTTCTGCCCAGCAATTTCCATTGTTGGAAGCTGCCGCACCTATGCAGCTGTGCGAGATTTCTGGTATGTCACAGGACAGTGCTCCTAGAAAAATGTCTCCTACAATTTTGACCAGTGTTTCATCACAGCAGTGTTCATTTGGTAGTCAGCCTTTCAGGGTGTGGTCCAATATGTTGAAGTCCAATGTTGAACCAAATGAAAGTTTGGAAACGACTCTCTCTTTTTCAGAGAAGCTGGAAGATCAAAATGCACAAAGAGGGGGGAATGGTCCACCTGAATCTGTTGGGTTTCCAAACTCACATGGTTTTGTTGGGAAGGAGCAACAATCAGAAGGAAAATCAAGACAGCAAGTTCCAACTGGGAATGACTCTGTGCAGAAAACAGTGAGTGCATCACATGGAAAAGAAGCTGTTATAGATTATCTTGATCGCATCTCTCTTTCAAAACCTGTCAGTACTCAAAAAGAAATTGAAGCTTTTGGCCAATCTCTAATTCCCAGTAATACTTTGCATCTTAATTACTCACTCATGCACCAACATCAGAGCATGAAAGATTCAGAAGTTGATTCTAATAGTAGGAGTTTGAAGAGGTTTAAAGGTCTTGATGGTCCTGTGGTTGCACAGGTAATGGCTACCCAAGGAGGACACACAATTCATAGAAACCATAATACGGTCAAGGATTTGTCATCAAACCATACTTCCGATGCATCTGGAGATCCTAAGATGCTAAGCTTTTCACCAAAACCAACAGATAATCGAGATAAAAGTGAATCCTCTCAAGATGTCCCTGCAATTGGACAAAATGGTACTCATAATTTTGTTAATAGTAATGTTGTAGCTTCTTTTAGAGGTGAGAATTCTTCTGTCAGTCCCCAGATGGCTCCATCCTGGTTTAATCAGTATGGAACCTTTAAAAATGGGCAGATGTTGCCTGTGTATGATACACTGGAAAATGCCACCACGAAGATTGCAGAACTGCCTTTCACTGTTAGTAAGCCTTCCAATAACTTGGTTGTTCATAGTTCTTTGGAGCAAGGGGATACTGCTGTTGATGAGCATAGAGTCCTTAAAAAGTGCTTAACACCTGAATCACTGGCAACTGAGAATTTTGCATCACCTCAGATATTGCAGACCAGTTCTGCTGATACTGATGTGTTGGTTCCGAGTCCAAAGAAGCGTAAAAGTGCTACTTCTGAGCTTGTTCCTTGGTACAAAGAAGTGATAGAGGGCCCCCAAAAGCTTCAGAATGTCAGGTGATTGGCATATGCATCTCAGAATTCTATAATGCAAAGCTTCTTGTTATGTTGTCAAGTAAATTCTGCGATAATTGCAGTGTTGGGTCATATTTTCCTTTTCTTACATGTTGCTGTTTTATTTGTTATTGCAGTGCAGCAGAAAAGGATTGGGCCCTGGCAGTAAACCGCTTGACTGAGAAGGTAATAGTCCTTGATAAGTCTCATCAATTTTACTCAGCTATTATTTTGCTTGCTTTTCTTAAAAGATGTGAGGAAAGAAAGGGAATTATGGAGATTGGAATGATCAGTATTTGCTCTCCTCCCTCATTTTCACCGTCCAAATAAATATTGACTTTGTGTGGGAGCTCCAATAAGTTCAATTCTAATGGCAGGTGGAAGATGAAACTGAAATGTTCAATGATGCGTCTCCAGTCCTTAGATCAAGAAGAAGGCTTATACTGACAACACAACTAATGCAGCTGCTGTTTCCCCCGCCACTGACATCAATTCTCTCTACAGATGCTGTTTCTCAGTATGACGGTGTTGCAAGTGTTGTTGCCAGATCCACACTAGGACATGCTTGCAGTGCTCTCTGCACTAGAATTGATACTCTTTTGCCACTGCAAAGTGGAAATCTGTAAGCGTTGCCACTAAATTGGTCAATATTCTTTTGTTTATTGAAAAAAGTCCCATCTATCTTTATGTATCCTTTTTATTTTCATAATTTTCTATTCCCCTTTCTTCCTATTATCAGCCTCAGGGAGAAGGTTAAAACATTGGACAGAATCCATGATGAGTACTTTTTAAAGATTATGGAAGACTTAGTAAGCAGAGCTAAGAGAATAGAAAATGTTGTGTTGAGGTAAGTCTTTGCATATCCAATTCCAGAATTCAATTTGTTGCTACATCTTTGATTCTTTCCTGTTTGGCCTTTTCATCCTTTTCCGTGTTTTATAGGGAGCTTTTGGAATTTTTGGGCTTGTGCTTGCCCCATATCAAACCAATACTGAACTGTACAGAAAATTAAAATTAAAATCAGAACAAAAAACAAAAAGTTTGTGAAAGTTACCACGGTTCTGAATTGTGATAAATCCAAATTTCTGTGGTCTATATTGTGGCCATGTTTTCATATGCCTTTTTTTGTTTGCTACTGATGATGCAGATTGGACAAGAGTTTATCATATTCAGATTTGAGACTTGAATGTCAGGAGCTAGGGAAAATTTCTGTTATTAATCGGTTTGCCAAGTTCCATGGCCGGAGCCAAGCTGACATGTCTGAGATGTCATCTTCTGATGCTCCTGCACTTGTGCAGAAATTCTGCCCTCAGAGATATGTTACTGCTCTTCCTATGCCTAAGAATCTCCCTGACAGGGTACAATGTCTTTCTCTTTGATAATTAATTAATTGATTTTCTTCTCTTTATTTACCAATTACCTCCACATTTCTTATTCTTTCATTTTCTTCTAATTTACTGAAAATTGTCACCATAACCCCGTGAGTGGGAATGTAGAGTGTTGGATGCTAGATTTTCTCCATGAAAGTGATGGAGGCTGTTAGTTCTTTTCAATCTGGTCCACTTTTTCATTCTTAAAAGAATGATAACTATGCAAAATTGAATGTCTAAAGAGAAATTACAGTTTCACGCCATGCTATTTTCTTTCTCTATTACAAATCAAGAAACAAGTGTACAACGAGGCTTGATGCTTGAAAATAGCTAAAAATTGTGTATTGATATTCTCATGGCATTTTTGTATTCTCAAAATAATGGTTGCTCCGTTTGGTTCATCTTTTTGTTCCATCTCCCATTCTCTGTGTTTGTTATTTTTATGTACTGACCACACAATTCACCCAGTAAGTGTCATGGCAGGCATTATGTTTTCACGGTCATCAGTACTGATTTGCTAACAACTTGCATTCTTGAGACTGACAATAGAGCTTCCACAAGTTTTTATGAATATCATAGTCTTAGAGACATCTAAATACTTTGATGTCCCACAAAAGGTTTTGTGTTTTCATTTCTGTTAGTGCCTAGTCCTTTCTCATTTCTTCTAATTTTATATGGATCAATAGTTCAGTCTAGCCTTTTTTTTTTTCCCTTTTTAAGCTCAAATTTTGCGAGTATGGGTGTAGATTTACAAGGTCTTAGGGTGTACTTTTGGGTCCTGGTGTCAGAAAGCTGCTTCAATAATAATGACGAGAAGTTTAGTACTAAATTCTGAAATTCAGGGACTTTGGATTTTGTGGAAGCAAAATATTTGGCACTGTAGATTATGTTCTAGTCCACTCATTTCTTACTTTTGAATTTTTTTGCATGTGATCCACAAATTTCTCTAAATTACTTGACCTTTCAATCGTGCTGGAGGTTTGGTACTGGAATTTCATTTAAGCAAATCCTAATTGTTGTTGAGTAGCAATTTCTTATGATCCTTTAATTTGATTCACCCATGACATAGTACAGTTCGAAGCTAGGGTACAGTTGCTTCTATGTGGTTGTGAACAGCATTGATGAACAATTCTATGCATTTGATGCCTGAAGAGTAATTGTCGATTGAACCCTTATCTATCATCTTTTTGCGTTTCTTTTCCGTGGGAGAGCAAGTCGTGTGTAAATGCTAAACTTCCATATCTGCGAATTTGATACTTTTTTATTTGACAAGATTATCGCCGTATTTTTAAAGCCAACATGTCTGACCCAAGAACCATTCAAGGTTTTATTCCTGCTTTGTGAACAGTACAGTTCCTGTTGTGAGTAAAGATTATATTGTATTTTATGAAGAATACAGTGATAGTTCCTCTGGTTTCAAATTCTTTTTGATGCGACTGTGGAACAATTTGACATTTCATTCTTCTGTTTATGAGGCTTTACACAAAGTTGCGAATCTCGATTTTAGTTCTAATATGATTGATTAATGATAGATATTATATTTAGATAATTTTTTAAAATTATAAAATGGTTTTTAATTTTTATAAAATTATAAATGATTCTTTTTTATTTTAAAATTATAAAATAAACTAAACGTCTTGCAATGGACTAGCTGTAATGCTTCCTCTCTCTATAAATAGAAATATTGATGGAGTGTTTGAATACAACATTTTGAATATGCTTAAACAAATAACAATGGCGGCCAATGCTTATAGAACTGAATTAGGAACTTCTAACCATGCAATAGTTGAGTTTTTATTAGTTACGAGCAAAAGTTCTCAAAGATTAGATATTATTGAAGTTAATAGAATGAATGAAGAAGGCGAGACTGAATGGTTGTGGGATATTACCTAATTGAATCTAAAAGTTCAGATATTCCTGGAAGCCGTTAGAATGAATAAAGAAGGTGCGACAATTTTATAAAATGATTATATTTTATAAATTTAAAATAATTTAAAATTATAGTTCTTTTTTTTAAAAAAATTATTTTAACTCATTATTAAATCAGTATTTATTGTACCATAGTGTTGATAGGTAGTTACTGAAAAGACTGGTACGAGATTTGAAAATCATATTTTGATTTTGTATCGAATGCATGACATTGATTTTACATGCCTATCTGAATACTGATTTATCTTAATTATTTATATTGTTTTGACTTTATCAAAACAATATAAATAATAAATAATAAAAATAAAAATAAGTAAATAAATAAATAGACAAGAAAGAAACAAATGAGTAAAAAAAACAATAAATAAATAAATAAAATAATTAAAATAATTAAAATAGCAAGTGTTAAAAAAAAATTTTAACTAATTAAAAGACAAGAATTGAAAGAAAAAGTTCAAAAAATTTACGAAAAGAAGACCTCTTTGTCTAGAATCCTCTACTTATATAATTGTTCATCAAAATTTTTTATTGAGAGTTAAGTCTTTGGTAATCTCTAGTTGGATTATATTATTTTTGATCATCTTCTTCCAATTTTTTTTATCTTCCTTTTTATGATTCTTAATTACAATCTCTTTGCATCTTCTTACTGTAACGTAATAATATCTCTTCTTAACATGTTGAAATCATCTAAATTTTGTATCCCTTAATTTACTATCAATGTTTTCTCTATCTTACAAGATTGCACATTCAATAGAGTATTCTCATATTTGCCGCAACCAACTTATGATTATGTATATGTTTGATAAGTTAACACTAACTCATAGAGCACAATTGGCCTAATTGTTAGGCGGTAAAATTTATTTTTTAATTTAAGTAGTATTTTTTTGTCATGTAAAATTTACAAGATACTTCTTATTTTAGTCACCCTTATTTGATACGATAAATTATGTTATCACCTATCTTTGCCACTGTTTTGAATAATAGATGCAAGATATTTAAAAAAATATTTGTGGTATAACTTTTGTCCCAATTTTGATCTTTTCATATGCAACCTTGCAATACGAAAATTTACTCTCTAGATACTCAATATTAATCATGTTCAATTTAAAGGACTTTTACTTAAGATTAATAGTATACAAAAAATTATGCTCATGATTCAGAGAGAACAAGTGAGCCCTGTGGAAGGATTTCATAAAGCATGTAGCTGATACTCCGTATTTTTGGTTAGCTATTTTTTTTTGTTTGCTAAATTAATATATTTCCTTTTTAACTTTCAAAAAACATTTCGTGGACTGCAATTTGACATTGTCATCAATCTATTCTGTCAGAAGCTTTACATATATTTTCACAGCACCTCCATCTTGTTTGGAATTTGTGCTCCGACTACTGTGAGCCTTTAAATTGAACGAAATCCAACTGTGCACTGATGATTCAAGAATCATTGGAGCAATTCCTTGTTAGCTATAATTGACCTTTGCTGTATGAAAATTGTGCTTTAATTTGGAGTTAATGTTATTATTGATCAGCGGTATTGCAAAGTCATTTCTTTCCAAAGATTTCACTCAAAATTAAATTAAATTTTAATATATAAAAATTAATATTTAAAAAACAATTTTCAATTGAGAGAATCATAAAGATTTTTATCAATTTAGTTTGTAATTTTTTTGAAAAAATTTAAGAAGATAATTAAAATTCCAAAAACCTTAAATCTTTAAATTCATTGTCTCTCCTGTTATCCCACATAACCAAGACGGTCGTTCATCCCTTGTTGGAATATCCTTAGGATATGTTTAGTAAAATGTAAAATTTTTAACGGAGCATAATGGAATGATTTATAATAAAATAAAATATAAATAAATATATCATTAAAAAATTGTTATTAAGAAGGAATAAAAAATTTATAATATACAATAAAATATTATTTAAAAATAAATTCATTATATAATATAG
>JANIPM010000006.1:61408103-61418489 GCA_027478405.1 Erythroxylum cassinoides
TTTTAAATATATTATATTTTATAATAAAAATTATTTATGCATATAAATATTATTTAAAGTATATTAAACAAGCACAATATATTAATTATTATATAATTTTAAACCATATGAGATATAAATGAAAATGTATCTAACCAAATCTCTTATATAATTATAACATAAGTAAAACTAATATTAAAATATATAAAAAGCCAAATAATATTATATAAACCTCAAAATAAACGTGAAGATGAGTTTGTGGGTATTTTAAAAATTATGTGTAAAACATAAGGACAAAAGGAACAAAAAATAAGCTCATTAATTAATCTAAAAAATCTACTTTAAAAAATGCTTTTTTTAGGAACTCCAAATTTGAGCTTCTTAAAAAGTTATATTTTGACTGCCAAAAAAATTGTATCTACTAAAAAAATGCTTTTTTTATTTTACAACCAAACAGTTATTTTTCTTTAAAAAAAATTTTGTGATGGAAAAAAGTACTTATTTACCCTCCAAAAATTCAACCAAATAGACACTAAGATGGACTTTAAAAAGGCACTGATAATCAACTAAAGTTGAAAGCTAGATCCAATTTTTCAAAAAAAAAAGAAAGAAAATAAAAAAAAAGCCAAAAATCATTTCTCCAAAAGCTCAATCTAAATATCAGTACAACCAATGAAAAACTTTAGGCCATAAGCCTTAATAATTTCCTTTTCCTCTCATCATCTCTTTTAAGTCTAAAAGCTCATTTCAAGACCAATGGGCTTATCAGTTTGTTTAGTTTCTCAATTCAGTGTGAGTTTTTTTTAAGTGTCTTTCCACTTTAGACCATTAAGACCCTTTTATTATTCAATTAATTATAGTTTAGAAAGTTTATCACTAAATCTTTCACTTAAGATAATTATATTCTTTATTAAAAACAAAATTCATTAATCACATTTTATTTTTCTGAATCACCTTATTTTATTTTATTTATTTCAAATCCCCTTTAAATGTATATTAAATCCCTTTTAATATACATTTTCGTCATATGTACTTGAATTATTAAAATACATATATTGATCAAATGTACATCTTTTTTTTTAGAATTAAAGGTTTAACAAACTAAAGAAAATGCTTTGTAGAGAATTTAAATGCATATTTAGCCATGACAAACAAACCTTCTTATAGTTTGACAACTAGAATAATAAAGGTCCCTTGTATATGATTCTTGATCTTGATATTTTTCATCTTAGATATATGATGAAACTCTATGCTACCGTAAAGGAGTTGATAAAGGATGATGAGTGGCACATTAGGTACAGAGATTTTGAATGCCTGCAAGAGGCTATCTCTAATTACACTCTTAGAGAGAATGTGAAGGACAAACCAGTATGCACCAAACATTCCTCAGGTATTCAAGCAAACTACTCCTAAGGTTGCATGGTTTGATTTAGTTTAAGGGAAACAATCCAAGAATAGCGTTTATCATGTAGCTAGCCATTGGAAGTAGGCTAATTACACTAGATAAGGTGAAAACTAAATCAACTATTAGTCCCCATTGTAACCTATGTAGTCTTGAACTGGAAACAAAGGACCATCTCTTCTTTCAATGTGCAAACACCAAAGAACTTTAGGCTATAATACAGGTAGCTTCTAACTTTCCTTATGGAGAAGAATTTTGGGAAAATATACTATCCAAGGTTTCCAATGTTTCACTTCCAAGGGACAATCACTTTCTTCTAAAACTAGCTTTATGCATAGCAGTTTATAAGGTCTATAAAGAAAGGAACTGTAGAAGATTTAGGTTTAAGCAAACAAATTTGCATACTTTCAAATTTAATGTTTGGTCCATGATAAAAGAGGACTTCCTAATCGAGTTCAAAGAATCCAAAATCTTATGGACTGTAGCCATTAGAAAGGGGTTCATCTAGAATACAGACATAACTAGTTACTTGTGATAATGCTGAATTATATAACTTTTTTTTTTCCTTTTATTGCACCTTATCATTCCTTCCTTCCTATTGTATGTGGCCTTGGCATTGTAACTGTTTTGAATTTATTAGCTACCAAAGAGGTCATTTTCTTATATGTCCTCTTAGTTGTTTACATATAGGGCTAGCTTGCATTCTCGGTGCATCTTAACCAATTATATTTAAACCCAGGGAAGCTCATTAGAAAGCAGCTACATATCTTATAGGGTACCTCAGAGGGTATTCCTCTGAAGGCCTCTTCTTTCCATCTACCACCATAACTCTCTTTTGCATATTTCTTAAAAGGGGCATTAATGCTACAAAAACCAAGAAGCAAAAGATTATTCCTGATTTTTCTGATGAGGCTAAATGTAGAAATAAGGACACCAAATGTAGAAATAAGGTCACCATTGTTGCCCGCAGGGCGTAGCTCAGTTGATTCCGAAGGGGCAGATTTGCTCCAAGGTGCAAGGTTCAAATCCCACGGTTTGCAGTGTGGGAGCAACGTTATTGAGCCCCTTATGGGCTTTGAGGGTGGGCTCCTTATAGGCCTGTGGGTTGCTCACTTCTTCCTTAGCGGACCGCTGAGTACCTGATTTATATCTTCCCAGTTGCTTCGTCGGGCCGAGACGTGGGGGGGCCCTTTAGGTTGGGGTTCAACCTTTTTGCTCCAAGGTCACCATTGTTTGTCATATCTATTTAAAGGATTTTGGTAATTTTTTACAACTTCCATTTTCTTTGCATTGTGATAATTGGGTTATTCTTATGTTTGGAAACATGAATATATGCTCAATTGTTAATATTAATTTAATTAAATTGTTATTATTAACAATAATTAAATATTAAATAAAATTTAGAGATAAATTATTTTATGAATTAACTAAGCAAATAATTCTATTTTAATATCTTATACAATAGTAATTAACAAATTTATTATATTTTATTTTATAAATAATTATATAAGTAAAAATGTGTTATAAACTAATATTTATTTATTAAAATATTTCATTATTAAAAACTAAATTTAGCTTATAGATATTTAAAAATCATAAACAAATATTTTAAAAGTTTAAAATTTATCTAGTTTAAGGATATTTTAAAATATATTTCGAAATAATTGTCAATTTTTTAAAATTTTAAAATAACATTATTTTGTGATCAATTATAATAATATTAATATTAAAGAATTATAATTAGTTACTATAACTCATTATACTTCATTAGCAAATTAGTTTTTGATCAATCCATATAATAGTATAAAAATGTACCTACATTGAAAGTCCTGTACCTTTGCCTTCATTAACAAAAATTTTGCAGTTTACAAAATAAGTGCAGTTGGATTTGCCTACTTTATGTTTGAGTCGTCCAAGTGTACCAGATGTGCCCTTAGGACGTAAACCTATCAAGCTGATTTCGACGTGGACGGTAACCTTTTGACGTAAATCTATCAGGTTAATATTATTGTCTAAGATATTTAAAAAGATTATTTATACAAAAGATTTATAATATAATATAGTGTAAATTTATTTATCATTTTACATTTCATTAAATTTATTTATCATTTTATATTTCATTTTAAACTCTTCAAATTTTTTTATTTTTATTATTTATAATAAAATGAGATGTAATATGAGACTTTTCTCTTTCGTTTCATTTTATTTTATTCTCTTATAAACTCTCCTCTTAAACGATAAAATAATATTACATTACATTCTATTATATAAACCCTCTGATTTCTTAATCTAGAGTTGTACGTAAGATTTTTAATAGAATGTATGAAATATAAATATAAATAAGATTAGAAAATTATTATTTAATAAAGTTGAAAAAGCTGATAATGTAATATAATAAAATATTATTTAAATAAAAGGTTTATAATATAATATAGTATAAAGTTATTTATCATTTTATATTTCATCTTAAATCTTTTAAATCAGAAGTTTTTTATTTTTATTGTTTATAATGAAATAAGATTTAATATAAAACTTTCCTCTTCTATCTCATTCCATTCTATTTCATTATAAGCCCTCCTTTTAAATGATAAAATAATATTATATTTTATTTCATTTCATTAAAAATTACACGACCCTGACACCATCACCGCCCGAGAAAGTGGCGGATTTGTACCTGAAGATGTTTAGGTCTCACGTGAAAGAAGGTTGCTACAATTTATCATCGAAGGGAAGCTCTTTCATGGAATTTCAACTACCTTTGAGCCTAATTAATTTTTTACAAATCCCATAGAAGGAAAATAAATGCGAAAAACAAAATGAATTTAAGCATTTAGTGTTTCTGAAACTTTAATCCTAAAGTAAGTTTTATTATTTAGAATTTATGTCAGTCATTGAGATTTGGGCAATTCTTTGATTTTTTTTTTTTATAAAAAGACCCACATCAGTTAAGTCAATGAAATCTTGAACTGAATGACTATAGCTGTAAATTAACAACTTCTGGGACGGGTTCCGAAGTGACCATTAAGGAGACTTGTCCAACCAAAATCTGCAGAATAAGGTTAATTGTGGCATTCCAATGGGTTCTACAAGCAGAAAAAGCTTATGAAAGGCTAACATGCATTTCCTCCCCAACTGTCGCCATTATTTCATCCGCCCTGTGAAACAACAAAAAATCAGTATTATCTATGGAAAATTCTTCCTTGTTTGCACAAGTGCAAGCCGTAATTGGTATTACATGCTACAAAACAATCATCAACAATGGAAATATCTACTGGATTTACCTAAGGGCGTCGATGTTAACCTCTGTAAGCCATGTTGCCAGACATACCTGCAGCGCAATGAGCTTCATATGTTCATATTATCTGACAAAAATGTTTGCATGACATAACAGTTCAAGAAACATTGAATGGAAGTCTCAACCCAAAACAAAATTTTCCAAGAATCTTACTGGTTTAGGACATATTATCCTATAAACATAAAATCAGCAGAAGAAATAAGGAAGAAAAGAGAACTACTAATTCAAACAGGAATATCAGACCTAGACATTTACTACTTAGGTTTGCACCTACAATAAGTTTGGCCAAATCAACATTTGTTTTTGTTCCCACATGAATTTGGAATGGCCAAAGAGAATTATTAATATAGCATGCACCATCAAGAGTTTCACCTTACATCATTTGTGATTTACATACAACATCCATTTTGCAACTATTGGCAAATATTATGCATCCATTCCTTGAATTTTTTAATCAAGAGACAAATTT
Organism: Erythroxylum cassinoides; assembly: GCA_027478405.1. Taxonomy (NCBI): domain Eukaryota; kingdom Viridiplantae; phylum Streptophyta; class Magnoliopsida; order Malpighiales; family Erythroxylaceae; genus Erythroxylum; species Erythroxylum cassinoides. The sequence continues at coordinate 61,413,249 of JANIPM010000006.1, forward strand.
ATAACCAATACCTCCAAGTTCTCACGGTTTTGTTGACTCTTTGATTTTAGTGCGGAAATATCAGATTTCCCCTGCATCAACCTTGGAATGACTGGTTGACAATCATGGCTCGAATACAAATTGCAGATTCTCAAGTCATCAAATTCTCCAGGATAAAGCTCATTTGACCAATTTAACTCGTCAACCTCTGAACCTTCACAACTTATGCCAGATAAATTCAATACAAGCAACCGCTGCATAAGCCAAACACCAATAAGAAAATGATAGAAAATAATTCAAACAATAGAATATTCTAAGAAACCCTCCCAGCAAAAAACAACTCTCTTTACCTTCAAAATGAGTTCAGATACAAACATCCCAACTAGTTCCTCTGCTAATTGCTCTGCAATCGAAAGAAAATAGATTCTCACTTATGATTTTTGATCATGTAACTGGATATTATACCTATGAGAAGTGATACAATTTAAGATCTTAATAAAGGTATCAATAACTTCAATAGTTGACAATATTCAAGGATTGGCATATTAAGATTGTTAAACTCTCAAGGTCTATTCCTAAACATAGGACTGATTAGTTTAATTTAGTTCAATAACATTCCAGGCTTTTCTTTTCTTTTCCTTTTGTCCTTTTTGAAATATAAACCACTTTTGCTGTTGCAAGAATCAACTTATTAGTTGATTCAAGAGAAAGGAACCTGAGGAAAGAAATGCAGAAAATACTGAACAAAATCTAATGATTGGAGATTAGAACTTAAGAAAACAGTGACGATGTCAGGATAGAAATGAGATATTTTTCATTTCCTGTTTGGTTACAAATAGGTGTAGCAAAAATCAACGGTAGATGCACTATGATAAAATTTGCAAATGTGGAAATACCAAATTTCAAGATTGACCAGAATGTATATACTGGGATTCCACCCCCATCACCATCATCATTATGATCCTCAAAATTGCTTGAAAATTGTATCAGTGGACTGCTGCTTGTACTCTTGACATAGCTTCTCATAGATCTACTGCTGTTCATCATGTGAGTTACAATAGCAACCTGTGGAAAACGCATTGCAGAAACATTTATGCCTCAAAAATTGACTATAGCTTTACTGAACATGAAAATTAAACCTAGTAAGGCCAAGTAATGTCTACATGTTTTATGTAAGGTTCATAATTTGTTCTCTAACACATCAACAAATTATATGGCAGCATCTCAAGATTAACATAAAAGCTGCATGATCAACAGCAATACGTATGCATACTCCTTGGAAAAGAAAAAAGAAGCAAATACTATATAAGTCTCATTTTAGAAAGAAAAGGCCAGTTGCTAAGGTTTTTTTGCCTTTTCTCAAAATTTAAAATATTTCATGGAGCAATTATCAAGGACCTACAATCCCACATTCATTTACTGAGAAATGACTCCGTAACTTTGGGTCCATAACCTAAGCTATGATGATATTACACTTTTCGGTAGAATCGAGTCACGAGACTATTCATAGGGAAATCCTTTGCTGGAGTTCTTTTTCTTTATAGACCCTACAATTGCTGTTTAGAAAACTTATCCTTAACAAACTTTCTGCCAACCATTTTAAAGAAAAATTCTAACTACTTCTTGTTCTTCCTATATTTTTAAGAAAAATATAGGCTTACATGTGATTGATGATTGAACATGCAAAATAGTATAAGTTCCTTACTTTCTCAATAAATATGGAAATTACGATACATACCATATCTTTGTAAGACAATAGAAGCTTTCCTCGATAAAGCTCCTAAAAAGCAAAAGAAAGAACAAATTCATGTCCATTATTGCTATACTAAACCCCAAAAAGAACATCATTTGGTAACAAATAATACTAAGCAACCAGTTCATATAAGAGAAGTACACAAACAAACAAACCTGCTGCTTAAACAGTTTAGCACAAGCTTTTTTCCTGATATCAGGCATGTCACTTAAAACGCCTAGTTCCATCGACGGCATGTACCTGAAACACAAAAAACAAAAGGTCAATTATTATATCTACACTGAAATAAAGCGAAATACTTGAGAGCCAGAAACTAACATCCGAGATAGATAAGCGTTGACCAGAGAAGTGGCGTGAGACCTCCCGCTAGAAGAAGAATTTGCCCACTGTTGCCTGCAAGATGCCAACTTCGACCATTGATTCCTCACGTTTCGCTGCGCCGCCGGCCTCCATAGTCGCGCCACCGACGCGGGCAACGACGGTGAGCTAGGGTTCTGTGAAGACTCTCGGTCTGGGGTTTCCATCGTGTCCCTTCCACAGCTTTGGCCACCAAAGTTTGTGACAGTCGGCGTTTGGTGGGGTCCACTTCCATTCATCAAATCTGTCGTGGCTTGAGAGTGAAATATCGGAGATGTCTTCGCACAGCAACTCATCAGCGGCTAACGATCCATAGCAGTCATCTGCCGCTAAGCCCTACGTGGCGCCGACGGTTTCTCTTAAACGGATGTTATCGGGGTTTATTATATGGTTCCGTATTGTACCTTATTTTATTTTAAACTTTAAAAATAAAAAATTTTTAATTAAAAAATTTTAAATACACTATAAAATTATAAATAATTTTACATTATATGATATTATTAATTTTTTATTAAATTATATTATAAATTATTTTTAAATAACAATTTTTTAATGTTATACTTATTTATATTTTATTTTAATATAAATCATTTTATTTTATTAAAAACTTTACTTCCAATTAAACACAGCAGCGTTAAAAGTCTTACCCCGTAGACGAGGGATGACCTTCGGAGAGTAGAAGTAAGAAGAAATCCCTATTGTTACGTCAGCTTACTACTGCACTTATTATAGTGCATTTCTATATGAAAAAAGCAAGGGAAGGTGTATTCTCGACCACTCAGAAGGCCATATGGGGCCTCTCATGAGGTTGTGACAAAAGATTCTGATCATGGCATCAATGTCACCTTCGCGTGCATGGACTCTGTTCAAGAACAGGCACTGACATAATTTAGAAATGGAGCAAATGCAAAACCAGATTGAAATAGTATCAATCTCTCAAGCCTTTCTTTGGAAAAATCGGGTGACAAAAAGTGGAACAAGTTTTGTCTTGAAGAATGAAAATATCCGGATGTCATCTACACTTCCAGCCATTAGTCCTGAATTTACATGGAGCTTTCCTCACAATTCAGTCATCTAAAACAAGTGCTTTGAATATGTTGTTAATGTAGCCAGAAGTACCAAAATCTTGAATGCAACCTTTGCAGCTTATTCTATGAGATTAAACCTTCAACTTTTGACTTGATTATGAAATTTTTACTGATCGATCCATCACTTTTTAGTGAAATTACTTGAAAGAAGAGAAGAAGAAGAAAGAAACTATTTTTGTTGACGTTACTTTCTCTAAAATGTAGTAGTTATAATGTACAACAAGGGAAAAAATCTAATCAACTAATCCTACAGCTATAATTACGAGTTTAAAAATATATTTACAATTACATAATCCTAACAATTATAGAGAAAAAATCTCAACACTCTCTCACAACTTAGTGCAAAGATGTCATACATGCCCAACTTACCAAGAAATCTTGAGAACAATGATCTGAAACTACTTTGGTTAGAATGTCAGCTAATTGATCCTCGGACCGAATATTAGGCAACTCCACAATTTTTCCATCCAACTTCTCCTTAATAAAGAACATGTCAACCTCAACATGCTTTGTTCGATCATGTTGGACATAATTGAGAATTATATTACAAGTTGCTTTGTTGTCATAACGTAAACTAATTAGTTGCTCCAATTGATAGCCTACATCTTGTAAAAGTAGTTTGAGCCACGAAGCTTCGTAAAGACCAAGTTCAACATCTTTGACTTCAACTTCTGCACTTGAGCAAGCAACTATATTTTGTTTTTTACTTCTCCATGCGACCAAGTTACCGCCAACAAATATGAAGTAGTTAGAAGTTGATAGTTTATCTTCTATTAATCCATTCCAATCAGCATTTGTATACACATCTATATTTTGCCAAAATGTATTTTTAGTAAACAAAATTCCTTGACCTAGAACATATTTTAGATAACTCAAAACTCTCATTACTTCCCTCATATGTTGTTCTTTAGGATTGTGCATATACTAACTAACGATACTCAAAGTATAAGCAAGGTTAGGCTTTGTGTGAGCCAAGTACATTAGTCTTGCTATATGTCTTTGGTATCTTCCTTCATCAATTGGCCGTTGGTCTGCTTCTACACATAACTCCAAGTCTTCCTCAATTGGTGTATCAACTTGTTGACATGTTGATATATCAATTTCTTACAATAAGTCTAATGCATATTTTCTTTGGAATAGAAAATTTCCTTTTCTCGATCAAAAAATTGCAATCCCAAGAAAATATTTCAAGCAACCAAAATCTTTCACTTCAAATTCTCTAAACAAGTATTCTTGTAGTGCTTTCCTCTTTTTTGGATCATTTTCTATCACCATCATATCATCCACATATACAATAAAAGAAATGATATTATCTTGACTTTTTTTCAAGAATAAAGTTTGGCATGTTAAAGCAAATGGCTATTGCTGTCGAGCAGAATCTGAATCTCATGCCAATGCCATTTTATTAGTGCCAACGTCCATCTCTCTGCTCTTCAAAGAATCGCAGAACGTGATTCCTCCCATCAATCAAACTTTGAAGCAGCAACCGTAAAGGTAATCCAGGACCTGAAGTAATTCCTATATCCTCCAGGATGATACATTTAATTCACAGTATAATAACGCCGCCTCTGACCCATTTAATATATTTGCTATTTCAGCATCAAAATCAAGCAATGTATTTGATATTCCATCCCAAAAATCCACCGTTAATTTATATTTCTCATATCAAGCTATAGAACTTAAAATTGAAATATTGAATATAACCATTTTTTTAGTTTTTCTAATGACAAGTGTTGGGAAATCGAGTTCGGATATGATCCGATCGCAGCAGAATAATCACGAAATTTTTTCGTGACTTTTAATTTCCCGAAAACTAAGATCTATTTAATTCTATAAAATGATTAACACGATTCAAAATAAAGCGGAAATTTAATTCGTACCTTATTCCGAAGCTCGATTTTTGTCTTGATGCATCATTCGAACCGTTTCCAAAATCGATCCATCTCAACCATCGTAGCTGCACAAGTGTCCGGGCTCTAACAGTATCCACAGAACAGGTTGAGAGAACTCTGTAACTTTTACAGAGAGGATTAAGCATGAAGTGCTAGCTACATAGAGCTTAAG
>JANIPM010000006.1:61446399-61457689 GCA_027478405.1 Erythroxylum cassinoides
ATATGTGGTTGTTGCCTTGATTAATTGGTTTTCCTAATTTGTAATGCTACTGCCTAATTAAATCTAGAGATCGTATCCTAGGTTGTTCGGTGGTTAGGTTTAATAAACTATCGTATCTTGATTAAAAAAAACCTAAGGGAAAAATCGAGTTAATTTTTAACCCACGATTAATAGTTTCTATGAGAGATTAAAAAACAACAAATTAATAAATTATGCTTAGTCAGAGTTTAGGCTGAGATTAAACCGAAGAACCGGGTCCTTACCGAATTCCCCACCTTTATCATCTTTTTGTATGTTTATTAATAAATTATGCTTAGTCAGAGTTTAGGCTGAGATTAAACCGAAGAACCGGGTCCCTACCGAATTCTCCACCTTTATCATCTTTTTGTATGTTTTCTTTAATTTGTTTTTATTAGTTAGTTTTATTTTATTTTCTTGTTTAAAAATCCAAAACCCCTCATTAAGTATAAACACCGATTAATTTCATTTCATAACTTTACACACACTCTCTAAGGGATCGACCTAGACTCGCCACTGCTATAGTAGTAGTCTAGTTAATTAATTTTGACTTGTGTTGCGATGCGCGGTCAGAAGCATACAATGTGGAGCTTGGTTTATCCCAAATTGTGGATTCAAGACTTGCGAATTTGATAGAGAGATTGAAAATAGATTTAAATTTTGGGTTCGAATAGGAAGAATGATGCATTGTGATTGGAATAAGAAGTATACGTACACTACAAGAAAAATGTGGATTAGCGACAGAAATTTGGCGACAGATAAATTATCGTTGGAAATTAGAGTGATTTAGCGACGGTACTACTATTCGTCGCTAAATTTAGAGGGAATTCATCGCGGCAAAATTAACGACGGAATTTAGCGACGAAAAAATATGGTCGTCGGTAATCACTACAATTTAGCAACAAAAAAGTAGCGACGAAAAATATACCGTTGGTAATTAGCGATGGAAAATATATCTCCGTCGCTAAAATTAAGTGATTTAGCGACGGTATTATGATTCGTCGCTAAATTTGGAGGGAATTCGTCACGGCAAAATTAGCAACGGAATTTAGCGACGAAAAAATTTCGTTGCTAAATATGGAGGGAATTTTTGGCGGAATAAAAAATTCTGAGTTTACCTACGGAAAATTCCGTCGGTAAATATGATGTAGTGACGGATATTTTCGTTCCGTCGGTAAAAAGGCGGAAATTTTTGGCGGGATAAAAATTTTTGAGTTTACCTATGGAAATTTCTGTAGGTATATTCCGTCGGTAAATATGATTTAGCGACGGAAATTTTGGTTCCATCGGTAAAAAGACGGGAATTTGTGGCGGAATAAAAATTTTTAAGTTTACCAACGGAAATTTTCGTCGATAATTCCGTCGGTAAATTCTTTTTAAATTCTGACATCTCCCTCCCACTTGTGTCTTCTTCTTCCTTCTTCCTGTGTCTCCTCTTCGGTTTTCTTGGAGCCCATGTCTTTGTTGTGGAATCCTTTTCTGTTCGTCGACGTTGTCTTCTCCAGTCATTATCATCATGTCCCTTGATGGAGGTATTTTTGCAACTACTGTTGTGTTTTTTCATATATTGGATGAAAGTTAATTTAGGTATTTATTACTTTCGTTTATTTGTGTATTTTGTGATTGGAAAATAACTTTAAGGTATAAATGTTTGATGAAATGTTTGTTCTTTAAAAAAATGATTTCAGTTCTTTATTTTCGGATCTTTTTTAGTATGAATTTCATTATTTGAATTCTTTTACTTGAAATAATGATGTTATCTTCAAGGTAGTTTTTATAGAAACTAAACACTTTGCAGGTAAAATTTAAAAAATAGTTTCCAGTAAATTTACCGACGGAAAAACAATTCCGTTGGTAATTTTCTGACAGAAAAATTTTTATTTTATACCGTCGGTAATTCCGTAGGTAAATTTACCAACGGAATAATTTCGTCGGTAAATTTTTCCTACGACCGTGTCACCGACGACTTTTTTCGTCAATAAATTCTGTCGCTAAAGAAAGTTACTGATGAAATATATCCAAATTCTGTCGGTAATTTCCGTCACTAAACTTCATTTTTCTTGTAGTGATATGTTCTCTTTATGTGTTAGGTTTAATTTTTATAGAATTGGCTGAAGACTGAAATATTATATAATAAATTGAAATGATTTACAATTTGTTGCAAGTAATTAAATGTCTAAAAATTTGATAAACTTTTCAATTAAATAAATAATAAAAAATCTGGAATGATTTGATTGATTTATTAAAAATTTTCATAATTGTTACCTAATTAAGTTAAAAGTAATAAAATTGATTTGCTCAAAGATAAGTAAATACTCAAGTCTGAAAATTTATGATAAGTGCTAATTAAATTATATTTTTAATATGATTTTGAAAGAATTTGGTTTGTGTTAAGAAGATTTTTGCGAGATTTTAGTACTTACTATAACTTATATTTTGTTTACGGATCTTATTTTAACTCTCTTATAAAAAAAAAGAAAAAAAATAGGTTTAATTGGAGCTGCAAGCTTGCAAGAAGTTTGGGAAAATTACTTCCATTCCAACTGAAAATGGATTTGTCACGGAAAATGAATTTTTAGTGAGATGAAGAATCGGAAAATTTGGAACATTAGGTCTAATTTAAATAGTAAAATTCATGAATGTCTCGCGGATTCCAGATTTTAATTTGAAATTAAAAATAATATAACACACATGTCAGAATTTGCAATCCTTCTTAAGAATTCTCTCAAAATGTGTATTAACTTTCTAAAAAATGTCTGACAAACGAGCCCTTATCCACGTGTCATGCATCCAACACAGAATCGATCCACTTGCCTCCACTTATAAGAATCTTTAAATTTTTAACTTCCTTCAGCCACCTGTAAGAATAATTTTTGTTTTGATGGAAAATTGAAGTTACGAAATTAGTTGTAAGCATAAGGAAGCAATAGGATTTTGATGTTTGCTTTTTTGGTTTCTCTCTAGATTTCTGTCTCTTTCTAGAATCTCAGATCAGTCTTTGGTCGGTTGGGGTTTTAGTCTGCTTCAATCAGTTTCAGTCGGACCTTTCCAGTTGTTTTCTCTGTAATTTTTAATCCTCATTGTCATCGTTATTCTCAGCTATAGAGTTTGATTGCTTTAATAAGACCTAGTGGTGCTATTTGTATTGGTCTTATCCCCTCTTTCTTTGTTTTCGGTTTATATTTGGATAATTTTGATGTTAATGAAGCTTGTCTGTTTTTGTAAGTTGTGAATATATTGAGAAGATCATGTGTTACTTTTTTCATTTCTTCTTCTTCTTCTTCTTTTCGCGATTTCGCTGTGTTCTCTTTTAAATTGATCGTGTTGTGCTTTTAAAGATGCATTATGAGATATTCTTCGTCTTTGCTTATGAAATTTTATTTTAACAACACGTAACATTATGGGTACTGTGAATGTGGGTTTGTTTTAGTTTAACTTTTGCAATTTTTTTGGGACTTGTTACAGGTGTTGGATGGGTTTTTTTCCTGTATGGCGAATTTTTTCTTCTGCGGAAGCACAATTAAGGACTTCATGGAGTTCATTGCCCTTTATTTTATCTTTTTAATCGGTATTCTGATTGAAGTGAACTTTCGGAGTGTGATCAGTTAGCTGTGGACATTTGTTTGGTAGCTGGTTTTAATAGAAAGAATTTATCTTTTAAGTGTTTCGTTGTAGTTGGTTAATTTACACTTGCGTGTTGTGGTTTTGTGGTGGAAGCCTCTCTTGTGTATCGCCAGAGGTTTATAAATGCCTACGAGACTATCTTGAAGAATGGATAATGATAGTGAATTTGAGATGTCACTTCCTAGTTGGAACACTATAAATCCAACTGATTCTCACCTCTTCATATTATCTTGTGTTCTTGCTGCTTTAGTTGGTATTTTGACTATAGTTTACACTGCTTTCCAATGGAGGAGAAACATAAACTTGAGTTGGATGAAAGCAGTAGCTAGATCAAAGAAAAACCCAAAGGCAAGGAACAAGGTCCCTGTGGCTTCTCATACTTGGGAGCTTGAGTCTGTATCTCGTGGGAAGAATTTGACATGCTGTGTATGTTTGAAATCCATGTCTCCTTCTCAAACTCTTGGACCTATGGTAGCATCGGATAGTTTCGTCCACCGCTGTGGCATTTGTTGTGCTGCAGCACATTTAAGCTGTTCTTCTAATGCACAAAAGGACTGTAAATGTGTATCTATGATTGGATATGGCCATGTGATGCACCAGTGGGCGGTTTGCTGGACAGAGATAACAGACCAACTTGACGAAACTACTACTTGTTGTTATTGTGAAGAGCCATGTGGTGGGACATTTCTTAGTGGTTCCCCTATATGGTGTTGTTTGTGGTGTCAACGACTTGTGCATGTTGATTGTCATGGTAATATGTCATGTGAAACTGGAGATATTTGTGATCTGGGCCCATTTAGAAGGTTGATCTTATCGCCACTGTATGTAAAGGAATTAAATTCTAGTTCGCAAGGTGGATTTTTGAGCTCAATCACACATGGGGCAAATGAAATTGCATCTTCAGTGCGTGCAAGTATTAGGAGTCAGAACAAGAAGTACAAACATGGTAGTGAAACATCTATTGACACGGGAAATAGTGGTAGTACCTGTGACATGTCCATAGACAGTACAGCTGACAACCACCCTCTAATGAATGGTTCTCATGGTGCAGAAGAAGGATGTAATGGTACAGTAAGCTTGGGTAGTCCACTCCATGATAATGATGCAGATAAAATGGACTCAAAACCCAGCTTGAAAAGAAGTGAGTCAATGAATCAGAAGAATGAGTTGGGAATGAAGCAGAGATATGAGATAATAGATTTGCCATCGGAATCTAGACCCTTGTTAGTTTTCATAAACAAGAAGAGTGGGGCTCAGCGAGGTGGTTCGCTAAGGAAACGTCTAAACTTTTTGCTGAATCCTGTTCAGGTTCAAACTCTTCTCTTCATCAAGATTTCTTAAGATGCTTTTAAATTCTAAATGTGCTTTATAGTATGTTAGTATTTTTATTTTTCTGTCTTCTGCACCATTCTCTCAGTTCAAATTTTATTTGTTACACTAAGTAATGGACAGATAGTACTTGCTCTTTGAAATTGTTTTTCTTTCATTGAGGTGCCTCTTCAAAACTTTTTTCAAGATATATTTGATGCGATGTAGATATCTATGAGAAGGACATTAGATCTTTGAAAGAATTAACAAGACTATGCAGGTCATTTATTGTATTTTGTGATTAGTAAAGCATTTTGATTAATTTCTAACTTGATCTGCTAAAATAGGGATTCCCTCTTAATTTATAAATGAAACACCATGTATGCATAACTAAAAGATAATAACTTAAGCTTGTGATGTCATGTTTTTTTCCTTAGCTAGTTCTATGTTATCATAAGCATCATCAAGATTAGGTATCTACAAGAAGGTTCTAATTGGAATAGGTACTAAGGCATTGAAACTGAGTGCTTTGTTTGACATGACCAAGTGAATGCTTTATTTGACATGACCAAGTGAAGTTCTTAAAGTTATATCTGGAATATTTTGCATGCTTCTAGTAGGGCTTTATCAAACTTTCTTTGTTGCGACAACAAAGTGATTAAATGTTTCTTCTTTTTTTGTCCAAGAGATAAGTACTGGGATCTTGGTGGTTGGAAATGTAATATTATAATATTTGACTTGAATTTTTAATGAAATTTAGACACTATTGTGGTATGTCCTCATCTATAGTGACTCCTTAAATCTTCCTACAGATTTGTGAGCTCAGCTCAACAGAGGGACCTGAAATAGGCCTCTACTTATTCAGGAAGGTGCCTCACTTTAGAGTTCTTGCGTGTGGAGGAGATGGAACTGTTGGCTGGGTTCTGAATGCGATAGACAAACAAAATTTTGTTTCCCCTCCACCCGTTGCTATTCTACCTGCTGGAACTGGAAATGATCTTGCCAGGGTACTAGGTTGGGGAGGTGGTTTGGGTGTGGTGGAGAGGCAAGGTGGCCTTTGCACAATTTTACATCACATAGAGCATTCTGCAGTAACAATTCTTGACCGGTGGAAGATAGCAATTGTAAACAATCAGGGAAAGCATATTCAACCTCCAAAATTTATGAATAACTATCTTGGTAAGGAAATGCTTATATAACAATATTGCATAGCATAATATTTTATAGCTACAACTTTCATGAAATTCTATCTGCCTTCTGTAGTTTCGGGATAAGGGAGTTACATCGAACCTCAAGATCTCAGTCTTAGACCTAGCATTTTGAATCAGATTTACATGCTTTTAACTTCTGACAAAGCAGTTATTTTTGGGTGTATTAGCACTATATGCACATTGGCACTTGATTTGGTTTATTTTACTATATGTGTAATCTTAGCTGACTTGGCTATTTATTTTCTGACTTCCTTGGACCTTATAAATGAACCATCACTCATTTTCATTGAATGGTCAACTTATGCAGACGAGACCATTTCTTTGTTTACTTGTAATATTCAGTTACATAACTATGCATATTCCTCTGTCAGGCTATGTTTGTGCAACCTGGTTTTTTACTCTCAGGATTATTGACTTATTGTACAGGAGTTGGTTGTGATGCAAAGGTTGCATTGGATATTCATAATCTACGTGAGGAGAATCCAGAGAAGTTCTATAACCAGGTAATTACAAAGTCGGGCTAGAATGAAGTACAAACTGTTTAGCATAAGGGAAATAACATCAGGGATGAAAGTAGGAATTGAAAACAAGATACTATATAGGACATGAAATTACACACCAGATAAGATCTAAATGTTTACAAGGAAAATAGTAGACATAAGTGGAATGGCCTTGAAGTTTTTGGTATAGTTCCTAAAAAAATGCTCATGTGATTTAATTCCTTTTCGGGTGTTAGAGACATCACTTTAATAATATATTTTACTATGTAACTGATGTCATCTGTCATCAGAAGCTAAACATCTCTAGTGATAGGGGAATAACGGGACAAAGCATGGTAAGCTATTGGATAGCAAGTTAATTTGTTTAATTAATTTAGAAGATATCTATGTCAAGTGCTTACATATATTAACGACCTTACTGAGTTGGATGGATTTTTATTTCTGTGGATTTTTTTATCATCCTATCATGTTTGGAAACATACGTTTTATGCTTTCTAGCATTCCTTATACTAATGTCAGGTAGAGCCCATTGTAAATTTTATATCCATTAGACCATATCACATTCTATTCAGTGGGACAAAATAAGTATGGAAATTCCACTGTGACAACCTGATGGTAGAGATTGGTATGTTATAGTACACGTAAAGCTTTGGATGAAAGATAGAAGAGGCAGATTCCTTGTATATGGGTGGAGAGATCAGAAGATAAATCTAATCCTTTAGTTAGATATATTGGCATGCATTGAATTGTTTCCAGTTGGAAGTGGATATTTCACACCAAATGGTGATATAGGAGGTATTTACAAGTGGGAAAGCCACTGTTCTGGACAGTGTTTTGATAGCTATTCCATTTTTTAGTGTATTGATAAGTTTGCTATATATTGTACTGTGGCTGCAGTTTATGAACAAGGTTCTTTACGCTAGAGAAGGTGCTAAGAGTATAATGGATAGAACATTTGCAGATTTTCCGAGGCAAGTTAAGGTGCAAGTTGATGGTGTCGACATAGAGGTCCCTGAGGTGTGTATCACAATGGCTTCAAGTCAATATCAACTGTTGGTAGTAGATTTTATTTTTAGGTGTTTTCCTATTTACTCTAAAACTAATGTCTGACAAATTAGCTATTCTCTGTTGTTGTAGAATGGGGTTAATATATCTTCTCTATAGATGTCTCACATTATTTTTCTGAATAACAATCTACCTTCGCTCTCCAATTGTTTTCAAGTGACATGATGGTAGTGGCCATATCCTTACCAGACCAAAAATTTCTTTACTTGAATCAATAAGATAGGAATCCTCATGAAAGAAGATAAATATTTATTGAGACTTATTTCAAAACATTACTGAGACTTGTTTCAAAACATTACTGAGACTTATTTGAAAACATTCTTCTTGGTTTTCTCATCTTACAAGTTGTATCTTGAACTGTAAGAATGATGAATCAGCATTTTGATTGTCATTGATAGTGGCTGCAAATGAAATCTAACTGCTAAAACTTAGATGATATACTTTTGAACTTTACAGGATGCAGAGGGTGTGCTGGTCGCAAACATTGGGAGCTATATGGGCGGTGTAGACTTGTGGCAGAATGAAGATGACATGAATGATAATTTTGATCCCCAATCTATGCATGATAAGATGCTAGAAGTTGTGAGCATATCTGGTACATGGCACCTTGGAAAGCTTCAGGTAAAGGATCCGAAAGTATCACCCGTCTCTGCAATTTTTAATATAGTTAAGAAAGGTTTTAAAATTTTGTTGCAGATACTGAATGACTTGTATGATAGGGTTGTATAAACTACTACAAATTATTTTTTGAGTTACATTGGGATTTGGGAAGCATAAATATTTACCATTCCTTTATGCGCTTACTACAGTTTAAACCCTGGCAAATGAGGAGGCATCTGCACCTCCTTGGTTACCAGGCTAAATACCCTGATGGTTAAGTATTATCAAAATATTGCTTAATAGTTACAGAATAACCAGACACAAAAAATTTCCAACGTAGCCCGCAGGCAGACCTTTGGTTCTTATATTGAAGTTGAGGCTTTGATTGAGAGGATAAACTAGGATGACTATTGGTGCCCTCTTTGCCAGTTCTAATCCTTTAAAACGGTGTTGCTGGTTTAAGTGTGTGGGTTGTAGAAGATGAGTCTGGGGAGAGGGAGGGGTAAATAAACATTTTCAGCTTTGTTAAACAAATGACTTTGGTTCTGCTTTACTCAACAAATTGTTGCTTGAGTTCTTAATTATTTCAGGGGTCCCTTGTGTGGAAAATGGCAATGATTTTGTGTCATATATAGGTGGGTCTTTCTCGTGCTTGTAGACTTGCACAGGGGCGGACAATTAAGATACGGCTCCTTGCTGCGCTGCCTGTACAGATTGATGGGGAGCCTTGGTTTCAGCGGCCTTGTGCTCTATCTGTATCCCATCATGGGCAGGTCCTTCTCTACACCTCGCTCATGGTTGTGAATGGCCTTTATAATCGAAAGTATAGAATGGCCATTAATTAAATATCATGAATGTGACATGAAGTTCTAATGGGATCTTGTACCTGCAATGCTTTGTAGGAACAGTTGCTGCTATTTTCTTTTTATTGTATTTTTCCATACACTTGCCAGCCTTCTGCATAATGTTCTAGCTAACATTTTGAGTTATACTGATATCTTTTTGAGATGCTTCACTATGATCTTGTTTTTCTTGGTTTGTTTATGAAACTGAGGCCCAGGTGTATGCATGTGGTCGTTCAATTTTTGAAATTTTTAATTTTGATTTTCATGCGATGTTTTAATGAAACTCTTTTACTTGGCTAGGCCTTTATGTTGAAGAGGGCTGCTGAGGAACCCCTTGGTCATGCTGCTGCCATAATCACCGATGTGCTTGAGAATGCAGAAACTAATCACGTCATCAATGCTTCACAGAAGCGAGCACTTCTCCAGGAGATGGCACTTAGGCTGTCCTAGAGGTGACTGACTGTCTCCCCTATTAAAAATGGTGATATGGTTACTGCAACTTTATGAGATGTTTGCATATTCTGTCACCTGGTTGTATTACATCTTGGATGAAGATGAGGCGCACAGAGGATGAAGATGCTGGATGAAGATGCGGCGCAAAGAGGATGAGTGCAGAGAAAAAAGAACAGGGTTTGAAAACGTGATATTTTTTGTTGTGAAATATCACGGAAACGTGAATTTTCCGTTTCCTTAAATGAGTTGCGGTTTTTTTATTTTTTAAAACAGTGAAATAAATCAAATACAATCAAACGTGATTTATTTGAAAGTTTCAATTTCTATAAAAACCGCAATAGGAAACGAGAAAAAAAATCGAAAACAAACAGGGTCTTAGTTTTCATATTGCCCTCGTCTAAATCTAACTCTTATTTGACTATGTGTTTAGAATATTAGATCTTTTCCACTAAATAAAAACTCGTATGAAGATATTCTAGGCTTTCTGGGACTTGTCATGGGACATCATCCATGAAATCTTCTCAGAGAAGCCAACTATTTATCATTGGTCTTTTATGAAAACAAGGAATACGTTACCAATTTTCCAATTCGGAACACTACTCTAGCAGTCGGAAATCCCCATCATTAACATCAAAAGCATCTGAAGTGGGCTAAGCTCATAGACACTATGGCTTTTAGATATGAAGGGCCGAAAGTCTTGACGCCGGGGGAGGATCTTAAACTTAAATGGGCTATTCCAAAGAAAATATATCTGTTTATTTTTAGAAGTTGAAACTTGAAACCATACTTGCTCTGTAGTATCTGCTTGTCTGAGCCTTGAAGTAGAACCTGCTGTTCTATACTTTTCGCAGAAGTTATTGCCTTTCAATTTTGATTTCAATTTGTTGAATTACTTTCTCTATGGACTTGCAGCAACCGTCTCCGGTATGGATTAGCCATTCCTTTTATTCTTTCAACCAGCAGAGAAGTTCTAAATTATTTCGTTAATAAGAAAGATACAAATTGAATCATGAACGAGTGGGCTGACCAACCATTTTGCAGATTCGAGACGTTTTCGTTGATAACAACTCAATGAATGCAGAATTTTCTTTCTGACTAACATGACAGCATTTTCAGTCAGTGAAGAGCCCCAAAGATGAATGGAATTATCAGTAGACACCTTTGATCAGAATCATTCAACCAAGTATAGTGGCTTCTTTATATGGTCTCTAGATAGCAATTCATTCAAGGATAGATTTCCACACTTCAATTATGTATCCTACCTTATTTCTTCCATCTAGAAAAAATGACTTGGAAAAAAAGAAAAAGACCATCCAGGACTTACATTATTAGACATTGAAAATTGGGGGTTTACTCACATAAAAGAATATTTAATAGCCATTGTTAGACATAATTGCTCTTTTCAATTTAGCCTATACCCACTAAAAAAGATAAGGAATATAATGGTTATTTTTAGGAATAAAAAAGATCAGTAATGAAATAAAATAGGTATTACTTTATGTTGGTTTACTGTTAAAGAATTTCTGTGTTTGATTTGAAAATATAAACTTAGAATGAGAAAAGAATAAGTAATAAAAAGACCAAAAATATCCTTATCCTTATCCTTATTATTATTAAATTCCTTATTATTATTAATTTTATTAAATGTTATTATTATTATTAAATT
>JANIPM010000006.1:61484097-61497951 GCA_027478405.1 Erythroxylum cassinoides
TGTGTGTTACGTTTAGTTTTTAAAAATGCATGTGTGAAACGTTTTGATTTGTTTGTCCTGTCTTGGGTGGCATCCATATATCCTCCCAGGGGGTATTTGGGTGTTACATTACACCTTAAGCAAAGACATCAAAACCCTGTAAACTAAGTGGTGTATTTAGACTATAGATTTCCTCAAATAGGCTTACAAAAAAGGTACTCATTGTGAGATTACGATTAGTCTAATCTTATTAACCTATGATTGATAGTCACAGAACTACCCCTCTAAAAAAACATATAACCACTAGGAGACTCACCACTTTAATCCACCATCCCTTGAACTTTGATTATGCTTGCTTATTGGCAATAGTAGAAAACATACAACAATTACAAGCTTTAGTTACTACTTTCTAATCTAAACCTTCATAAAATAATGACTCCTAAGACTATATCTGAACCATTGCAAAACTCATACCAATGCAAGCATATCTAAGATTAAGAATACCACGAAGGTGCATAAGTTAAAAATATATATACCTACACCATCCATAATTAACAACCCTTGACCCATTTCGTTAGACATATCTTAAAAGAAGGTGTAAGAGCATGCTAGTATAGATCCTAACAACCTTTTTACTAGAGAAATGTTATATGAGTCTAGTTGATTGGGTTTGGGGGAGATCAGGTCTTCTGTAAAAAATAGATATCTTTGTTACTATTAGGACTTATCTGAAACAAATCATTGAGAACCTGTAGCTCCATGTCATATGTCAACTTGTTACTTATAGTGCTATTTTAGTATGCCCTTGCTCTATGCCCCCAAAGTAATCCTTTCACCATATAGCTACTCATAAACTTCCCATATAAACTATAGAGTAAGAGAAGCAGTCAAGGATCATCAAATATCAAGACAATGTTACATGACATCATTGAAAAAACAAGATGATAGGAATTAAGCATCCACTCAAGCTACACAAGTTTCTAAGCAAACTTGATATGTATTAAAGAACATTGGAGGACTATTGACAAAAGGTAGAACCAAAAAGTCTAAAGAAGGTCTCAACAACTTAATAATAGATCTCTATGTCTGTAAAACAAATGTTAGACACGTGTTTTAGTTATATAGAGTTATTATTTTGAGATATTATTACTTTAGTTTTATGTTTCTATACTTATAAGATGCTTTTTAGACATCTTTATTATTATAATAGAGAGCTTACCATTACTATTAATTAATTAAAAACCTTGGAGATAATTTCTTTTTACTTTTAGAGCAACTTTTTTTTTAAGATTCTCTAAAAACTTACAATTTTATCTAGCTTACTAATGGTGATCAAACCCTAGAATCTTATTACTCTCAATCCTGTTTTTTATGTGAGTTTGGTGATTTATATTGTTTTTTGTTTTTTGTGTTTGACTTTTTATCAAACTTTTTACATTAGAACAATACTTAGTTATGTTATTTTAATATTGAATCTTCCTAGTCCTATTGATGAAGCTTATATCACAAAATCTCACCACGTCAGATGAACATAAAAGAGATGGATCTAAAGGATTTGAGGGTAGCAAATAGAAGTAAAAATGTTGAAATTTTCAAGAATTCAAAATATGAGAGGCAAATGTAAAATGCACCTTGTGTGCTAATATAAATATAGGACAAGACCAATGCATGTGGATAGTAAAATAAACCTAGTATAAAACACTATGAATGAGGGTGTAATTGACCAAGTCTCAAACATGACTTGTCAAGTAAACTAACACAGAAGTCATTAAAGGGAAACCTGACCTCACACTTAAAATTATCATGGTAGATATTTAACTTTCTAGGTCTGAAATAACATGCTTTATGGGTTTATAGTTTGTGAATTCTTATGTAGGGTGGAATATTTTGTCTATCTAGGTATGATCTAACTTCACTCTAAACCTAAACTTGTACTTCTAAACCTCAAAATCCTCCACTGAGGATATGGTTTGAGGGTTGCAAGATAATAACCCCCAAAACTTGACTTTTTATTTTTCAATAGAGGCCTCATCAACATATTTAAGACTTTGCAATATATATGGTGCCTAGTATAGAAGTGAAACAATCACTACCTAATCAATTAGGCTTTGGGTTTGGCATATTTAAATTAAAAAACATTGAGATACTAATGACATACCAAGTTTGCATATCTACCTTCAACTATAACAAGGTTCTCCTTTGAGACAAAAATGCTTAAATCCTCGGTATGTTATAAATTTAAGAGTGGAATAAAACTAGACAGAGTGATAAGAAGGGGTATTTATAGGGAATGATTAGGGTATTAAAGTCTTTAAGTTATACAGGGTAGCTACATAAATGCTTTATATCCTAAATCTTTATTATCATTATATCCCAAAATTTCGCAGTGAAGCAGAGTCTAAAGGATCTGATAATATACAGCTTCACCCCTATATCTTAAAGCTCATGTCAAAAATTAAATTTGTCGACAGTGCTTCATCAAATAACATGTGGGTAAGAATTATCCTTTTAGAGGTAAAAATCCACATTAAATAGAAAAAAAACAACACATTTAAGTTGAGATCATCACCACGTGAGCTTCCACTAAATATAAAATAAAAATAAAATAGATTTAGACTGAATTGAAACTACTATTCTGAATTTGAGATGTCAAAATTTAGAAACTTTTATTACAACTAACGCTTATGGTAGAAGTTAGAAGACTAATAATACATGATAATATCAATTTTTAAACTTGGAATAAAGTAGAAGTCCATATAACAAGAAACTTTATAGGATAATTATGACATATTATTATATGATCTCATACTTTAGTGAATCACTATATACACATTCATGCTTCTAAACTTACAAAAGGCACACAAATACCATAAGTTCATATATGAAATGGCACATTTAGACCTATGTTCTTCACATATATTTAAAAAAGACTAAAGCCATTAACTATATGCTTGTGTATAGCGCTTAGCATAATCAGTTCTTTGCCAAGTACTTCGATCTCCTATTTTATTATGCATTCAAGACATATGTATCATTTTTCAATATTTTGTTACATATTCTTTTTAATATTTGAATATACTTATAGTAAAAACAAAAACTTGTTTTGCGTCATATTCAACGGTTAATAATTAGTTTTCCACATTGGTAATCAAATCAATCCAGAAAGACTTTTTTGGAGCATGCATAGGTACGTGAGTTCAAGGTGGCTAATGCTTATATTTAAGTATACAAATAGGTTAATATGCATGCCCATCAAATAGTTAGACGGAGTCACCTATTCATTGGACTCTGATGTAAATGAAAGCTTATTTTAAACTAAAAGTTAAATTTTGCTAAAACAGTAGTCAAACCATTATTTTGTCCACAGTCATAGCATCATACAAATTTACGAACCAATCTCTTGATTCAAAATCCAATCCTTACTTTATGGCTAAAAGTTTGCATTTTGAACAAAAGATACAAACATGTAGGATAATTGAGATATAAATAACTGGTCTTGCCTTTTAAATATATGAGAAATTCTTGTTATCAGTTTTCGTGATCCTACAAATTTTTCTTAAAATGTTTAAGAGATGGACTAACATTATTTGAGGAGCTAATTATTAGTGAATATATAAAATTAATTAAGTTAGTCTCATACAACAATTTAAGTTATTGTGATAAAACGGTCATTTAATATGGTATCAGAACTTTTGTGATCAAGTGGTCGTAAATTCAAATCCTACCATTCACTTATTATTTAGTATAAAGTAGAGTAGGCCTCTGTAAGTTTCAAACCTAAAAAACTTTTACTTGAAGGAATGTATTAATAAATATATGAAACTAATTAAATTAACCTTATTCAATAACTTAAACTATTGTGATAAAACGATCATTTAATAATATTCTTTGTTATTTAAAGAGGATTTCGTCTCGTTATCTCAGCCTATAAATAATGCCCTGTTGTTTTTTTTATAATTAATACCTAGTTCTTTCTCGTTCTCTTCTTCTATAAGATATAATATTATGTGAAGTACCAATCAAGGCGTGATAATAGCTTGACAGAGACATCCTTTTTCATTACTCTTAAACAAAACTAAAGTAAAAACTCACATTTTTCTTTTCTTACTTTAAAGCAAACTAACGCTACTCGTTCACATTGACTTCAGAGAACGAATGTGATATAAAGAAGATATTGCTTTACTATCGATCATTTTGAATTAGTGCATAAGAAAGTATAAAACTTCAACATCATTCATTGATTGTGCTTTATATTAGCTGTCACGAAACTTATTTAAGATATTCATAGCTGAATTATGCATTCAACACTAAACGAAAAAAAGAAAATAAGGTTTTATTTGGAATAAGTTGGTGGTTTATCTCCTACAACAAATTGATTGGTTATAGTTTAGTGATAAAATAAATTAAAAACATTCCTTTTTTTATACATATTTAGATACATATGATAAAAATATATGAGATAAATGCATATTATAAATAAAATTATGGTGAGATTATAATTTCGAAATTTATATTGCATTTGTGTATTATTATCAAATTATTCCTAATCAGTCTTCTATTAAGACTAAGCATTGACACATTATAAAAAGGCTAGCATACGTTATTTTTTTAATGAATTAATTGATTTCATAAATCAAAGTATAAATATATTTAAACAAACGTTACTTGTATGTTTATAGAAATTAAGATACGAATTAAGATTTAAACTTTGTCACGATTTATGTGTTAATCATTTTTATAGAATTAAAGTAATCTTTGTTTTCTAGAAATCAAAATACGAAAAGAGTTCGTAATTATTTCATTGCAGTTAAGATCAAATCTCATCCCAATTTCTTAACAAAAAGATAAAACTTTAGAATAATGTACGAATTACGATTCATGTTGTATTATAATTTATGTGTTATCCATTGTATAAAATTTCAGTAATCTTGACTTTTAAAAAGTCAAATACTAAAAAAATTTGTAATTATTTTACTGCGCACAAGATTGGTTTCATTTCAATTTTTCAAATATATCTGATAAGGTTTGGAGATCCTAACTACAAAAGAAACGTGCAGTTAGGGAGGAGCTAGGAAATTGTCAATACCTCTACTATATTTGCTAACGTTATCCATTCACTTATCCTTTCAGATGTTTAATTCTTTTTTGCACATTTAAAGTAAGCTCCTTTGTTTTAAGTAGAGCAAATAAAAATTTTATATTTAAACTACCAGAAGTATGAATAAAAGGGGAGGTTTTTTAATTCAACAATATTTTCTGCGGTGAATCTTGCCTAAAGGAGAGAACTTCTTAAATATTTTCCAACTTCTAATCGGGACCTATCAATATCATTTCCAAAAGTTTAAGGAGTAAAGTAGAAGTTATCCATTTAGGAAGAAATTCTTTGTTTTAAAAGAAATCCAGGGTTCTCTCAGAAAAAGAAAATTCAGGATCACACTTAGCTTAAATAAAGATATAATCTTAATTAGTTTTCAAAATTATGTAGACATTGGACTTTGTAACTTTGGATGTACCTTTATCTAACTCTTTAGACTAAGATAAGCTGATATTATATATTTCAATTTTGATTCAAATATCAAATTCTGTCTTTTACGATTGACCTTTGATGAAGTCTTCCGTGGTCTATGTAGGCTTGGCTTGACTTTGCGCACATGATAGACGACTAAGTACAGGGCTTTTGAACTTCCCATAAATGTTGGACCTTTAACGAGTTCTCTTACTGCTCTTCTCATGGATATTAAAATAATATATTAATACCCCAATATATTTCTCTGATTAAATGCCATGGATGCAAAAATAGCCTTGAAGTTTGATGATAGTCTAGCGTTTGCAAGGAGCTGCAGAAAACCTCAAACACGCCAAGCACGTAACATGAAACCTAAACATTGGAAATTTCAATTATCACATGTACGCGTGGAAAAGTATATATGAATCGTGAGCCTGATGTTGATCTTATCCTTATTGTAATAACGACACAAAGCGAAAAGAAGAAAGAGATAAATCACATGACGGCCAACCCTTGGTCGGGTGGGACTCGGGTCACTATTGACCCAGCCCAGCCCAATCTATTGACATATACTTAAATTTTTTCTCATCATTAGAAATTTTAGGTTTAATAACTCTTATCAATTTACTAATTAATTCGTCAATTTTTAATTGATAAATTTTTATAATTCAAATTAATAAATAAATTTTTGTTTAATAATTTTTAATTAAATTCTAAATTCTTAGAAAAGTAAAAATAATTTTTTTAATCATACTTTAAATTTTAAAATTTTATTTAATCTTTAACTGATTTTATAAAAATCTAATCTTAACTGTTAAATTTCGGGCCCGGTTATAAGGAAATCCCTCGTAAACACAAAAGAGAAAAGCTCGATAAAGTCGGATTATTTAGATGCAGTTAATCATCTTAATAACCCTTCTAGCAATCTGCTAGAGGTTGGTACAGTGTTGGCTGAATGTCTCTCGTTTAAAAACAATTTTCAGTTTTTGTCCTTCCATTAGAATTCTCGGAATGCTAATAAGGCTGCTCATACGTTAGCAAGGGTGGCTTTATTATATGCAGACCGGTTTGAGTGGGATTCTATCCCTTGTAGTATTGTTTCTGTTCTCTCTTGATTGTCCGTCGCTTGTTATCAATTCAGAAGAGGTTCTAGGTTCTGGTGTATAGAGTAAAGCCTATAGGCTTTGGGGTTAGATGCTTCTTCTGGTTTGATGTTTTTGGGTTAGTTAATGAATTTGCTTTAATTTTTTTTAAAAAGAAAAAAAGGTCGATAAACATATCGTGCTTGGTATTGTTTATTATTTCGGTTGTAAAGGTCTGATAGGCAATTAACATTCAACTTTTCATTATAAATCAAGGTTGACTAAAATCGCATGGCTTAGACAGGGGCATTTTCTTTCCTTCCCATAGATCTATAGAAGGTCAGTGCTTAAAACCACTGACGTGACCAAGTTTATATTATAAGCATTGCAGATGGTCAATTACTATTTGGAGTTTTACTGCTATTCATCCAAGTTTATTTCTTGTTTTGCAAGCCTTCTATGGAAGAGCTGTATATTAATAATTTTCTAATATCACTTGTTGAAATTCAGTTCCCTGTAAATGCCCTCCTACTTGCGCAAAACTAACACTCAAGCCTAACAAATTATTTCTGTACTGCTAGTCATGACAAAGAAGCACCAACTGCCAGCTTCTAGATCAAGTGAAGCTAGGTTAAGAACAAAACTGATCTGATACTGCACAAACTAAAATGGGTTAAGGGATTGAACTGCGTTGTTAGCCCTGATAATTATCTATTAAGATTGCCAACTTTCTTTGCATGAGAAGAGATTGAATGCCACGTTGCGCTTAATGATTTTGCTTAGCATAATCAATCTTTCTTAATTAGATTATGATTCCATTAATGAGATTTGGTGTCTTCAAGCTTTCTTCTTCTGCTGAACTAAATTCTTACTAGCAAAACTAGCTGAAGTGGTCCATGTATAATGACCTTTCTACTTAGACGTGGTAGATTGGATTTCTTGGAATATATTAATGGCTTGAGAAGAAAAGGAAGTGAGATGGGTTGTCATGTTTTATGGTAGGTGACTAAACAACCACCTTGAGCTCACATGCTATCTTTGTGTACATTATTATATATGTTTCTCCTTCTCCCATGACATTACATACCCTCCAGTTTTTTTCAACAAGTTACTCATTACTCTTTGGTGCCAAGTGAAAATGATGACTCCAAAACAAAGACAAACTTGTGATTGAGAAAAGTAGGGTTCAAGTTCAGATTTACTAACATCACTTGCAAGTACAGTATTGATAGTAAGTTGTCCAGGCTTGAGATATCAGTATGCCAGAAGGGTTGCAACAAAGACTTTTATTCTATAACTTAAGTGAAAAATGGCAAATAAAGTCATAACAAAAAGCAGTTTGCAACACTTAGTTGAACCAAGTCAAAGAGAGCATTAGAAGGAATACCTCTCAGTGGTTTTTACTTTTGTATCTGTAAAGAAATAATGAATCTGTACATACTTGAATCTTTGTTTGTGGAATTCAGTTGGAAATCAAACCCACAAGGGCTTCATGCTTGTGGTTGCTTCCAATCCACCATGAATTGAACCCAACAAGCTCATTGCTTTCTTCTTCAGAAGGAGCAGGAAGATTGAGATCAAGGAAGTCCCTAATTGCGGGGTTCGATGCCTGAATTGTGGTGCTGTTTCTAGCCTCTGAGCTTCCAATTAAATGAGACCTTTTATGGCCCCCCAATGCTTGTCCTGATGGAAATACCTTCAAACAAATTGGGCACTCATGCCCTTTACTCTTCTTTGCCCCATAACTTGTTTCTGGCTTGTTGTCACAATCAGTTGTCAAGTTAACAGTTGGACTGACTTTTCTGGCGAGTTTACTGTCTGCTGTTGGCTCCGGAGAAAGTTCTGTGTCAATGCTATTTTCACTACTGGCAGATTTGAAAGCAAAGCAACCTTTCATCTTCTTGTGGCTAGCTCTGTGTCCTCCTAGAGCTTGGTAAGAGTGGAAGACCTTTTTGCAAGTGGCACACTCAAATTTGCTACCTTTAATAGGATTCTTGTAAGCTTCAGAATCCAGAGCATCAGTTGTCTTCATTTCTGTATCAAGCGAATCATTTGACTTTCTCTTGCTTCGATTGTACTTGAGGGGGGCATTTTCAACTTGAACCAATACAATTTCTTTTGAGTTCTCTTCCAATTCAATTCCAGATTCATCATCTAGTTGAGAGTTGCTAACTTTTTCATTCTTCAGTGGCCCTTTTCTCTCAGAAGCAGAGAGTTCTGATTTTCCAGTCTCCATATTCTTGTCACTAAGTGTCTTCACTTTCATACTTTCACTACCATTGCAAGTAGCAGTCTTTCCCTCCGCTTTAGACTTGGCTCGATTAGTTTCAAAAAAACCAGAATAACAATCAGAGGACTCTGCAACATAATTCAAGCCACCCCATTGACCAACATCCCTGGAAAGCATCATTAAGCACATGGCAACCTCTTCTTGTTCTTGTTCAATCTCAGAAGCAGAAGAGGAAGCATTATTAGCAAAAGACAGACAAGAAGAATTCGCAGTGCCTATGTACCTTGTTCTGCTTTTTGATCTCTTCCTACGATTAGGAGCAGCAGTTTCATTGTCAGATTGGCTATCTATGACGAGCTTCTGGTTTTTGGCACTGGTCCAAGAATCTTGCTGCTCTTCCAGGCTATTGTTGTTAGACACTCTTTCTCTTTCTATTGAGTGACACTTCATGTGACCAAACAAAGCTTTCCAAGATTGGAAAACCTTGCCACACTCTTTGCAAGCCTTGTCAAATAGTGAGTTATCTTCACCAGAATGATCAGACAACCTCCACGTCTTCTTTGGATTCTCCCTTAGGCCATAACCAGAAGCTTCAGTACCAGTGTTACTGCTGTTAACGTTAGCTCCTCCATCATTGTTGTTGAGAGGTGGGAGCTTTTTCTTGGTGACCTTAGTACCATCAGTATGAGCTGAAATGTCATCTATCATATGAGACCTCATGTGACCACCCAAGGATCTACCGCAAGGGAAGCTCTTGCTGCAGAATCTGCACACATGCTTGAACACTTGGCCTTCTGCCATGAATTTCAATCCCAGAATTCAGGAAAAGGCTAAACAGATATAAACTAAAAGGTAATGAAGCAGAGCACCACTGTGGAAGAAGGACACCAGGATCAAAAAAGGGAAGTGACAGCTAAAACAAGGAAACTAAATCCTGTGAGATGGCAGTTTTTCTTGCTTTCTGAGCTGATTGGACAAGAGCCCATCTCGTGCATTAGATTTGATACAACTCTAAAGCAAGAACAAGATCTAGATGCACAAAGTGCAAGATACAAGAGAGAGGTTGAAGGGAATTTGTACTAGTTATCTCCCTAGCTCATTGAGAAGCTGAAAAAGAAGAAAATTTGAAGAGAAGGTAGTGGGTCTGGTTGTTGCTTTTGTTTGGTAATGATGGCCAATGAACAAAGCCAAAGCATAAAAAAAATACACGGACAGAGAGAGAGAGAGAGAGAGGTGGTATTTAGGAGGAGAAATCCATGCATGGAAGCAAAGATAAAGAGAAGTAAATGGTAGAAAGAGAGGTGAAAGCAGCACGTGTACAACTCAACTTGAGAATTAATCCAATCCAATGCCCTGATATGTCCCACTAGAGCATCCCCTCCCCTACGCCTTTAGAACCTACTTACAACTAACTATTCCTTTCTTTGTCTTGCTATTGAGGAATAGTCACTTTAGTGAGTCTAGATTTTTTGTCTAATATTATGGTGTTTTATTATGTCCAATAAATTTCAGCCGTTTATTTATGTAAATTCTGTGTAGGTCCCGCATGGATCCCGCATGAGTCCCACAAAATAAATGGTTGAGATTTTATGGATAAAATAAAACAGGATAATATTGGACAGAAGATCTGTCCCAGTTTAGTAGCCTTGCTCTATTTTCCTCTGTCTCTCTCTCTCACTCACCCATACACAACACAACACTACTCTCACATACGCCCCAATGAAAGGTTCCACTCTTGGCCGTTATTCTTTTGGACTCTCTATTTTTCTCCTTCTTTATCATCTACTCTACATGTAATGTTGTACCAACACATCCATTTCTCTAAGTGGGTCCCTCGGTTGCTGAACTCTGCTTATTTTCTACAATTTCTTCTCTTCTCCATTACTTGCCTCATGACTTAAATTAAGGCTACCTTGATAAGCAAGATAGACTTCTGATTCATCATAGACAATGTACTTTTTTTATCTAGTCCACAAGTGTTGAAGAACATTACTTGACTTGTGAAAACATATATATTATGGGCCAAGGGTTATTTAGGCAATGCAAGATTTTTCAATAATGTTTTGTTTGCTTACAAGTTGGTAGTTAATGACTTGGAGGGGAGAGTAAGTTGTGAGAAACCTACTCTGAAAGTAATTTAAAGTGTTGCTACAGCTTTTTCAAGTCTATAGTTGAAGCTTTATGTCAATTAGGAAATGCAGCTATGTTATGGTATCATCCCATGCATCTCGACAACCCCTCCAACTTCTTTTTATTTATTTATCTAATTTGTGTGTTAATCACTGCACAAGTTAAACCTTTTGCTATGGGATCTTAATTGAACAATATCCTTGCTTAGCATAGTAGAATCATCCCTATAGTTAATTGCCGCAAGACCAAGAAGAAGCTGATCCTGCTGGTAGAATTTGTGTGGCCAAGAGACCATTGTCTCTCATAATATGCTATTTTTCCATCTCTTTCTCCCATATTTGGCACCAAATTAAACATATTAATGCCGCCATGACATATCAGTTTAAATTTCCTTTCTTTCATTTTCATTTTTTGCCGAATGAAGAAAAAAATAAGGACAGGTTTCATATCATCTTCATGGGATATTGAAATGCAATGAAAGGTTGGTTCTTGATTAGCAGATGCATCTGCTGTTTCAGGATTTTCAGAATTTTATTTCGCATATTATTTGGTATCTGACGTTGAAACTGCAGCTTTCTGATCATTAGTTATAGAGCTATCAATCAATGTGCCGATTCTACATCTTATTGTTAGCATCATACTTGTTCTTAATGTTTATAGAAGATATGCATCAAATCCTTGCTAAAGCCACTACAACCGCTGAACCTTTCGTCGAGAATAAAGTTATCAGCAAATTCTCACTTCACTAGATCCTATGTAAGGCGTCAATAAAAAAATTGGGTACTCTACACTAGAGTGCACAAGTGGAGGAGACATTATTTAGGATATTGATTGAGTTGACTTGGGGATCAGTAATATTCCAAGATACACACCACACACAAAAGTTAATTAGCACAAGCTGTCTTTCTTAAGCTGTCATTTTTATATTGCAAATGGAAGGTTTTGGAGGTTAGCTTATGCAGCTCGCTAGTTAATGAACCCCATATTAACCGGTCAGCGGAGGCTAAATTATAAACTGCAATCCATGCATATATGCTTTGGAAGCCGGCTTTTTGTTGATGGTCATGAGCAAGCTAAGCCGGCTTTTCTTGCTCCGCCCGTAACCTGTGTGTCTTATTAGTAAAACTTAAGAATGTTGATCTGTTCTTTGCCAGAAATTCCTGCATTTGTGCCCTTCTTGCCGGCACTCTCGTACAACGTTTAACTGTTTGTTGTCTGATTTTCTTCTATCTGTTGTTTGTGTAGTACTACTGTATACTGAATGAGAGATCTAGACGTCTCATTCACAAAGCTCGTATATCTGTATATAAATATTATCTTTGCCCTCTTTACACAAACTATTTCTCTTTTACATGTGCATGTGCATGTTCATTATATGCGCCTATAATAGCCAGTAGTGTGTCTGCTTGTACTGCAATTATTGATTAACTACTTCATCTGTATGGTTTAGTATTTGAGATCCTGAGTGGGTTACATAATCAGGGATCGATTCAGTTTTATAGTACCAGGAATCTGGTAAAAGCGATCAAAATCATTGAAAGGCAGGTCACTGAACTCTAACCATCTAGTTAAATATAGTTCAAGTTACTACCCTCTAACTAAAGTTGTCAGCTCCATCAGATGAACCGATCAAGAAAGGAATCGGAGATGGAAGGAATAAGGTAGAAATCATGCTCATAAGGATAACATATTATTAAATTAATTAGGTTGTAAAAATAACATTTCCACTGCCGAGGCCAACAATGCGTGATTTGAGCATGCCAGCTTGAATATGTTGTGAATAGACCATTAAGTATTTAAACTTATGATCAAGCTTGTATATGCATGTTCTCTACTACACTGAAAAGGGATACGATAAAGGATTTATAGACTCACCATTAACACCAAAACCGGTTGTCTGCACATATTTATTTATTATGTATATATTTTATCTTTAATTGGCAGGTTGGCAACATTGGCCTGATTTTATTTTATTCAATTTTCAGTCACAAAATGATTGGTTATTACTACGAAGAGGTTCACAACTACTGGACAATGGAATAATACTAAGCACTAAAAAGACAAATTTGGTTTACAAGGCCACAAATACAATCATGCATATGCCTATCAATCCCCACAGTTGAGAGTGAGGGGTGGTGCTGGCCAAGCCAGCCTTTGCAAAAGTGATTGCACAGCTGGACCAGTCGACTTATAAGGAAAGCTTTGGACACTCTTTACTTGTATACCATACCTTTTGCCATAATATATCAATACTGAGATTTATCGATGCCCTTCTTCGGCTTTACGCTGAGCTAAGCTTCCTCTTATGTGTGTGTGTGTATGTGAATGTGAGTGTTGGAATCCGACAGTCACCAAATCACGGGTGCAACGGAAAATAAAAATTTTACAGATTTCGAGCGAATCTCTATAATTGAATAAACTTGAATAAAACATCAAACAATTTGGAAAGCATACCTTATTCACTTTTTTGCTGACAAATCTTTGAAATTTTTTTTGATTGATTAATCACGGGCTGTTTAAGTATCCAACCTCTGATGGTATTTACAGAGCAATTTCAAACTGATTTGAGAGGAAGAAGACAAAAAGTGCTAGTTTCTAAAAGCTCTTCCCTTTTAAACAGAAAAAAAATCATAAAAGTCTTTTATTAAAATTAAATCGCTATAATTATAATTATAATTAAATTCTAATTATGATTAATTTAATTATAATAAAATCAAATATCTCATATTTGATCCCTAAAGTTTCTCAAACTTTATAATTAAGTCGAACTTCATATATTGATTTTTCTTTTACAAATTGCTTTTTGATGTGTGACTCATTAGGTTCCTAATAAATTGGCAATGATTATAAATTATAATTTTAATTCACAATTAGAATTGGATAAATTAAAACTTCTTTTAATTTATCTTTAATTCTCAAATTAAATA
>JANIPM010000006.1:61507490-61518984 GCA_027478405.1 Erythroxylum cassinoides
ATTAAATTCCAAAATTTTCTAATAAAAATTTCCCTTTGAAAACAATTATCAAAATTTAGTAAAATATTTTTCAATTTTATTAGGAGTAGAAATTAATTTAATCTCTATTAAATTAATTAAATTGAAAATTTAAGGGTTTAAAAACATTTAAAATACATAAAAGAGCTGGTGTGTGCAATGCACGCACCCCGCAGTAAAAGGTAGGTTGACACACGCCAGTCAATATCTACGATGGACGCTTCTCAAGAATCGAGGGGGGGTCCCACATGCGTCCATCATCTTCTCCAAAAGCGTTCATCGTCTTCTACAACTACTCCCTCCCACTTCTCCCTCAACTGACACCTGTGTCGCATCCTACCAACCCACGTTGCTCCAACCCCCAAGTTTACAACCGTCATTAGTCCCACCGATGGTTTTTCCAACCATCCATACTGGTGAATTGTCGTCGCCGAGTTGCTCACCGTCACTGCCTTCTACGTCTGCCATCGCTTACGTTGTCCACTCCACCGCTGTTTCCCTCCTCTTCGTCACCTCCTCCATGTTGCCTACGGCAATGGGTGATCTTCACCCATTGTCTATCATGATGGCGACTCGACCATCATCGGCGACGTTTCGCCGCTAGTGAGACATACCTTAAATGGCTTTTAAGCCACTTATTCAATATTAACCTAGTAAATTCAAGGTAGTTAGAAAATCGTAGCATAGAGATAACAATACTTTCATATCTTAATAAGCAACATACGAAGGCAAAATAGGGAACATGCATGAACAGACATAAAACAAGGAGACGCAAGTCAATCTAGTTTTGAATGCTTATTTGGGCATTAGACACAATCTCAAAAGCATAAAATAGATAGTGATGGCAAGATGCAGGCGACGAACAATTCCAGAAGCAAAAAGAAGAAAACAAGCATATGTATTATTCATGCTTTATTATTTGGAATAACATCCATGAATAAACATAACAAATATCAGAACAAAAGAATGGTCTCCAAGAAAGACCAATCAGAAGCAATAAACCTTATTTTTTATTTAAATCAACAAGAATTAAGCAACTAATCCACGTGAACAATCAAAGGTTGCTCTGATACCACTGTTGGAATCTGACCGTAATCAAATCACGGACGTAGCGGAAAACAAAAATTTTACATATTCTAAGCAAATCTCGATAATTGAATAAACTTGAATAAAATATAAAACGATTTAGAAATCGTACCTTGTTCGCTTTTCTGTTGAAAAATCTTTGAAATTTTTTTCGATTGTCTAATCACGAGCTGTTCAAGTGTCCATCATCTGATGGTATCCATAGAGCAATTCTCAAACTAATTTGAGATGAAGAAGACAAAAAGTGCTAGCTTATAAAAGCTTTTCCCTTTTAAATAAAAAATCATAAGAGTCTTTTATTAAAATTAAATCTCTTTAATTATAATTAAAATCAAATTCAAATATAATTAATTTAATTTTAATAAAATCAAATATCTCATATTTGATTCCCAAAGTTTCTCAAGCTTTATAATTAAGTCCAACGTAATTATATTGATTTTTTTTTACAAATTGCTCTTTAACGTGTGACCTATATTAGGTTCATAATAAATTGGCAATGATTATAAATTATAATTCTAATTCATAGTTATAATTACATAAGTTAAAACTTCTTTTAATTTATCTTAAATTCTCCAATTAAATAATTCATAATAAGAAATCATGATTGATGTTTAGTAACATGTCATAATTACCCAAATATCAGAAATGTCAAAGTGATTGACTTAACCTGTCAATGCATGACTATAATGTATAATTTAATCATTTCGATATTCAATATTCTAATTAGATAGAGTGTGGATACAATGTCTACTCTTATCATCCAATTATGTTCGTTCTTATTAATTAGCAATTGATTTATAATTGAACTTTGAAAATGAGTTTTCAAATATTAATTCACTATAGTCAGATAATTTCATAAATTATTACTAATTAAGAACAGTAGAATATTCTCTCTAATTATTTTAGAGTGAAGAATCTTATATGGACTTACTCAGCTATCTACATATGGTTCATAATGTATCTAATTACTACCAACTGAATTATCCTAGGATGATTCATAAATAGAATCAAAATATAGTAATTCCTACACTAAATACCTTGGTAATCTTAAATCTGATGATCAATTATACAACCATCATTATGAGATAATTCATAGACATATAAGTAATATTCTATCTGGAATACAAGTCAGTTAATAATTACCCACACATTAGTTTAAATATCTCTATACTTTAATTTATGAGATCAATTTGTTTCTTTATAAGAAAGAAACATAGTGTGTGGTGATAATTTTACTGTTTCAACAATACCTAATCTTGATAAAACTTCAACTAAGAACATTTATAAATAACACATAGGTATAAATTGAATCTCATAATTTCAATTACATAGTAATTATTTTAAAAATTTTATCTTTAGTATTAAAACATAAAATATTAATTAAATTAATACATAAAAATAAATAAAACCTCTTCATTAACATCCAATTCATTGACGGGCATAAGCTAACACCTAATAGTATCTTCACAACTCGAGCTCCATATTTAAGACCAAACCTTGGAACCACCGTACATGAGGTGGATCATTGGATAATGGTTTTCCTTTTGCTGTGTATAGTATGGCCATGGAGTCCGCTAACCTTATCCACTTGTTATATCTTCAGCTGATCTTTTTAAAACTTTCCTGTCCCATCATTTCTCTCTTCCTTCATCAATTCCTTCGTTTGTCACCACCCTAGCGATTTTTAGGTTGATTCTGTCATATCCATACTCTCCACCTTTAGATTATCGCTATTGTATAAAAAAACTTTTATACTTTTCACAGTCTAAAAATAAAAAATAAAAAAGGTGAGTCGTTTGCCTATAAAGTTAGGGAAGTATACAACTTTCGTTGATGTGCTTCAAGGACCAGTAGCGGTAATCTCAATGGAGTTGTATTAAAAGGATGGAAAGAGTTGTTTATGGAATAATTTTGAGAAGCAGTACGTATAACGGTTCCTACTTGCTGCCTCTTAATGCAGAGTTATGGTTTGCAAATTCTGAAGCCTTGTTTTACTTTGTTCAACGGGCGTGTTCTCCTTGTTTATCTATACATACGATACGATGTGGAGAGAAAGAG
The DNA here is from genome assembly GCA_027478405.1 of Erythroxylum cassinoides. Classification (NCBI taxonomy): domain Eukaryota; kingdom Viridiplantae; phylum Streptophyta; class Magnoliopsida; order Malpighiales; family Erythroxylaceae; genus Erythroxylum; species Erythroxylum cassinoides. The sequence goes on from JANIPM010000006.1 coordinate 61,510,653, forward strand.
AGGAAGTGACAGTATACATGAGAAGAATTGTTTAATGGGTTATGCTTATTTCCTAATCATTCCTTTTTGTCGTCCCCTTTTGATTGTCTACACCTATCCAGAAAATGTTGGCTTATCATGTGACTTCCTTACACCAGCAAAAGCTTAGCTAATTTGTTAGCATACATCATTTTGAAGACACTGCCTTCCTTTGCTTGATGAATCAGTCAGGGTTTCACCGACATCTATATATATATATGTAATTATAATACTTTATTTATTAGATGATTAAGGAGTTACATCAATCATGATTAGCAGATTATCAATCACAATTAGCAGATTATTAAGCTATAATCACATCAGGTATTGTATATAGTTGCCCTTTGGCGGTTGGAGCATTCTTACTCAAAGCCGCTTTTTGTAGCTCAAGTCAGGTAACCAGTTAGCTTCATAATCATCAAAGGAAAATGGGTTTAAAGAAGAAAAATGGGATTAAAAGTAAAGAGGATCTTTCTTAAGGCTTTTGTTACTCGAAAGACTTAGGCCTTAATTCAGTGGTTTACATGCCCAGTTCAATAAAGCTGCATGCGTGTCCCTTTAGGTGTGTAATAATGGTGCATGTGTTGGTGAACAAGTTTGCACCAACAATGCTTGAGGAGTACTCATAATTGCCAATGAAAGATTGAAGAGATGAAAGGAAAAGACTATAAACTGTGGAACTGAAATGCCCAGTGGGACCTATTTCTTGACTAGTTACTTGTGGGTTGGAGTAAGCATACAGCACTTTTAGTCGGCTGAGTAGCATAGTTGCATATTCATTGTATAAAGCAGGTATTATGTGGGTGTTAGAATCACAAGATTGTTTGATACAAAGACAGTTGCTTTCCACTCTCCTTGGGATTGTTTGATACAAAGACAGTTGCTTTCCACTCTGCTTGGGAGCCCATAATTTTATAATCTCATCTTTGCTGCTAAATTCATATCCTTCGCCTACTGTTTCGTTGCTTAAACGCCTGTACCTACCTCTCCAAAGCCAATTGATGCTTTTGTTAGTTGTCAAAAATGAGAACTCAATCAAGTAAGTGCGATTCACACCAACTAAATCAAGTGCAATTCACACCCATCTTGACTTGCTTGTTCTATGCCAAATGTAAACCTTATCTTCCATAACATTACAAAAATAAAGATTAACTTGGTCATTTGTGGAAACTTATTGCCTAGAGTTGAGCATCAACTCTGCTTTTTCTTTGATTCGTCAGAAAGTAAAAGTGACCCCAGAATTTGAACTCTGTGGAGGATCAACTTGCCTACGTGTAAATTTATTACCTAAGAGTCGAGCATCAATTCTGAACATGGCAACTTCTGAATTGGTGGGTAGAGCAAAACCCCTTCACAGAGCAACTTAAATCATCAAAAATACCAATAGCAATGCTGCTGCAAAGAGAATCACCTTTGCACGTATCTGTTGAAAGAGCTCAGCCTATTGGTATTATATCTTCTGTTTCCTTTGAAACAAATGTCTACAGGCATATGCCTCTATCCTATCATTTGTTCTTTGGTTTTTAAGTAAAGATGAAGTGTTTTCCCACCTTCCATTTTGAACAGGGAGAAAAAAAAACTCATGCTCCAGATGGAAACAGCAATTTCTCAAGGTCATGATCAAGCAAATATACTGTTTGTTGAAGCATAGCTTCACCTTTAAGGTCTTCAATATATATATTTTTCAAGATAATGATACTACAAATGCTTTGCAGAGTTGCAGTTGTATAAAGGATTCGATTTTCACATCTTACGAAAAAGTGTGCATACTTTAGAAGTCTTCGCACGATTTGGGCCAACTCATGTTCTTTACAGTAATTAGTAAGCAACACTATAACGAACTGTTAGAAACTCAAGTACAATTTTCAATTTTGTTGAACGTTTTAGAGAAACTTTGCCAGTGTGAACACTTGTAATCATTGCTTTAGTTTCGCTCAAACTTAGAAATACGAGTAAGATAAGACTTCTACTATTGGAAACAACTAACTAAAGAAGTCAATAGCCATTTGGCTAGCAATGCACCATGTCTTGTAGGCGTTGCATTATTTTATGTCTACCACAAGTTGCAGAGAACAAATATTATTATATCATTATAACCGTATCTATAATGGCAAGGGCATCTCATGACACATAAGTAAGCATAAGCATGGAATAGTTTGCCCAAATAATCTTTTGAATTCCAAATCAAAACAAGACAGCAAGCAGATTTGTGTTTGAAGAGGTCAGATTCCATAGTGCATTACTGTTTTTGCAGATAAGAGAGGAGCAGTGGTGAATATCAACCTTTTTGACTGTCTAAATTTCGATCATTTTTTAAGATATTGCCTTACATCATCAGGCACTGAAAGACGACAATTATAAGCAAAAGACTAAAGCATGTCCAAAAGAATCTGGAATTGGAAAACAGACACAGATATGACCAACTATTTGAGAATGAAGAACTAGTCAGTGGAAAAGCATGGAGAAAGTCAAATAAAAAGGCTACTATTATGGACAAATGGAGTGTAAGTTTAAATTTATGGGCCAGGGATACAGAATTCAACTTCTCTAAACAGGAAAGAAGCAGTCAATTCATATGTAAGCCCACAAATGGCATCCAATGAACCAACAGAAAAACCTAACATTGGCATTTACGCAGAGGCAATTGTGTGTTATTTACACAAGCCAATGGGGCACACTGATGCTTTAAATTCCGTCTGCCATCAGAGCTATTGGATCTTCAACTGTCAAACCCACCACTGCCCTTCCTTCCTAGCATTGAGTACGGCCCTAACTAATATAACTCTGCCTGAGATAAGTAAACTGACATAAAGGCAACTGAAAAAAAAAAAAGATTATCTATAATAGTTTTGCAAGATAAAATCCAGTGATGGTGGAACAGACAATCAATACTCAATTTGTAATTTTTAATTTGTATCTAAGTGAGGTTGTAGCGTGTAACCAATACAATTAAAACACATATTCGGAACAATGAAAATAAGCAAAATACACACCCTTCTTCAACAATATCGTACGACCTCAAAATGGAAATGAAGAACATGGGAGACCTTGAACAACATTTAACCACTAAAACTGTGCCCAATGGATTCTTGAGATCTCAAAGCTTCAGGAAACAAATAAAGTGCAAAAGCTTTCTTAGCTAAAAGCCATGTTGGTGTCAACGAGTATCAGAGAGATCTAATTTTTAACTCTATTCAGCAAGAATACATTAACCACTTACGGTTCCTTACAGGCTTCAGAGATCAAGACCCTCATCTAGGCCTTTAGAGCTTATCATCACGTTAGAATCAATTTGCTTGTCAAATTTTCTCTTCCTTCTTGATTCAAACTCCTGAAACCCTTCCATCTAAACAAAGAATTTATTTATTTATTTATAATATTTTACCTTGCCAAATGTAAGAAACAAGCAAAGATAACGTTCAATTTGTACTTACCTGCTGAAATTGATCCATGGAAATTGGATTGTCATGTAGAGATATGTTCTGAAGCACTTTGCAGTCCTTCAACAGATATGTAGGAATCTATCATCCAAAGAACACAATAATATAATCGTTTCAAAACCTGCCATCTATAGCTTCGCCAAGTAAAAATTGTCTATAGCTTAAAAGATAAGAGGTCCTTAAATTGTTTAAAGATTCGTTGTCTAATAACTAATCGAGTGTGACTGATAGACATCCTATTATGATCACTTATTCCAGAAGGGCTAAAAAGCTGTGACGGGTGGCGGAATCCGAAAATGACAGATGGCAGCAATGGAATAATGTTGGTTATAGTTTGTTTCGTGTTTGTTACTAAAAAGGGAAATGGGGGGCTAAGGAAGGGCAGATAGGATTTTGTCTTGCGAGGAGAGAGGGACCGTCTCAAATTGGTTCCCATTGTTTTACTTCATTTTTTCATCAACTCTTGAATGGATTTATCTTGTTTTTTCTGATTACGTTTCATTGAATAAAGAGTCAATCATGAGTTGGGGGTTGATTGATGAATTGGAATCCTATCAGTGACCTGAAGCTAAACAGAGTACAGTTTCTATGCTATTTTAACACTAAAAAAATCTACGATAATCTGATAGCTGGAACCTCAGACCTACAAGTTGACAAGGTAACAGTTAGAAATAAACAATCATAAACTGGAATACGCAATCACTCACATGCCTTAATGGGCTGAACATGTTTAAACCACATTATGATGGCAACATATTGCGGCATGAAAAGAAAACCACATCAACAGTGAATTTCTAGCTAGAACATTTGTTATTGAAATGCTTAAATAACAGCCAATTACTTTCAACCAAAGTATTGGACAATTATTCATTCAGAGACTTTGGACATTTTACCGCAACAGCTTTCACAGGATGACAACTCATAATGGCTAACTGCATCTAACACCATAAATGGACTTCAGACAGGTTTTTAGTTCAATATTACCTGGCTCACATTGTTATTGTTTAAGGAGAGTGACTTCAATTGGCTGAGATTGCAGATGGATGCAGGGAGATCTTCTATCAAATTATCTGTAAAGTTGCAAGCAGTGTTATAATGTCTAGCAGAACAAATACATAATACTTCTTTTCAGAGCTGCTGACTGAAAACAAAAACACAGAAATCCACATGGATGCTACCGATCAATCATCTCTTTTGTAGATTGAAAAGTTGTTTAATAAAGGATGAGATTTTACGCCTCCAGGATCGACTACAGTTGCCAATCAACCTTTACAGCTACACAAATCCTTCAACAATAGATCTTAGAAATCAAGTTCAAAAGCAGAAAGGACAAGATGCGAATATCACACACAATCCAAACAAAAATGCAGATTTTTGGATAGTTGCAAAACAATCACTCATTCATCACTACTGTCAACCTGGAAGATGATCAAACTACTCAGTTTGATATGGATAACTAATCCTTAATTTTCTCCAATTCCTTCAACATCATATTAGAGAACCAACAAATCCAGGAAACCTGATCTAGTTAATCAGAATCATATCACCCTCAAGACATTTGCAGTCCTTCTATGCATGTGCAAACTTAACAACCAGGCCCCATGCCATCAGAATTACATGTTTTCTACGATTCCTTCAAGGTAATCACTAAAGCTTTCATGAGAGGCTCCATAAAGTAGCCAATGGAAAAGAAAGAACCCATACAGGTCTTAAATTGCCAGAGTAGCACTTTACACACATCAACCCAAATGTTAAATGTAATTTCTAAATGTAAACATGGAAAAAAAATTATTTTTATGATTCCAACTGTTGCCAAAACTCGACAAGTGGGGAATGGGGAATCAAGCAGCAGTAGGAAACAATTAAAATTAAATAACAATCTTTTAACATACCATTTGCTTCTATCTCTTCCAGAGAGAAGCAACTCCCAATTGATTCAGGAAGGGCCTTCAACTTGTTATTTGAGATATTTAGAAGTGATAACTGCATCATAGAACACTCCGTAATCAGTCACATAATTTCAGAAAGTTGTCCTAGAAGAATTACACCTGGAATGGAAACATGTGGCAGCAACAATATCCCATACGTAGAACTCCAGTAACCCAGGCTTCCAACTAGGTGAACTTTCACAAACTGATAATTACTGGACTTTACATATCCAGTCACTTCCTTTTATTAGTTCATCAAAGGAATACAAGAAATTACAGACAGTAAAAAAGGAAGGCTGCAGAAGAGGCACATGCTACTTCTAGATGACAAAAAGATCAATTGAGCTACTTACATTGCGCAAGCTCCCAATAGTCTCGGGCAAGCATGTTAGCAGATTTGCTGAGATATACAACCGCTCAAGCCTCACCAGCTGGCCCACTGCAAACCAGAGGTGTCAAGATCCACAAATAGACTCAAAAAATATGGGATTAAGTTTGCAGAGTGAAGCATGAAAGCACATTTAATAACATGAATACAAAGAAATAGCTTCAATAAATAAAGTCATCTACTTATTCAGAGAAGAATATTACATTCATCAGGTAATGATGAAATGCGATTTCGATCAAGCGTCATAATTTTCAAGGACTGCAACTTCCCCAAATTCATTGGTAATCGCTCGATCAGATTATCAGCTAAAATCTGATAAGACAAAGCAACTCAATAAGGATCCAACCTCTACTAACTACATCTAGTTGCAATGATCAACACGCAATCTACAAATCTCAGAAACCACTAGATATAATGAGCATGTACAATCCTGCTTGACAAATACAGACTGTATTATTTCCGAAGGATAATCAATCAAAAACCGTAACTACAATCTTTACTGCATGAATGAATACGCAATTCTTTTCTGATAGATCAAAAGTCAATGTGAAAATCAAATTCTTTAAACAGTGGCAACTATAGTGATCGCTAAAAAATGAGTGAAAAAGATGAAGGTGACTTTTGTGGCCCTGTAATGCCTCAATTATCTAAAGTTGAAGAACCCAGAGGCTTATACACCTGCACTAGAAGTAATAGACTGGACAATTTAAAGTTTTTGACAGCATAAAAGGTCATCATTCATCCACTTGGAGTAAAATAAAAGAACACACATTCAAGTTTCTAACTCTTACCAGACGTTGCAAGTTGATTAATTTGTTAATCTCGGTGGGAATATCAACTGCAGCATAGAGATGTAAATATAATAAGGTTTTATTGAAAAAGAGCAACTTTCTTGCAATTGCACAACAACCGTGAAGCAGGTAACATGCAAAAGAAGATTGATTCACAGTCCAAAAGATCCTCTTAACTTACAAACCCATACTCAACTGAAGAAAGGAGATAATAAATTACCTAATTTATTTTGTGTTAAATCGAGGGTGCGTACAGCTCTGTCAAGATCAAGAACCTCAATGGGAAAAGTCTGTTCATCAAAAACTATAAATATAAACAAATAAAACACATCTACTGCTTTCTTTTGGGAAGTTAATATGATTCTAAACTGCATCATTCTTTGGCACTAAACCAAAAATCTTCAAATTTTTTGGAAATAATTTGATTACATCAATCAAGACAGATAAGATTGTTGAGACTGATCCTAAGGGATGTGAGAATTAAAAAAAACTCCCATCAGAAAAATAGCTTTGCATGAATTCTTGCGTGTCCTATACTGAAAAAGATCACTCATAACATGATTCAGTTTATTGCGTAAGATATGTATCCAACGGATTTTCTGACAACCATTCCTACCAAAACAATGTAAAGGAAGTGGTTTTCAATTTTACAGTAGCTAATTGTCAGTCTTACTGCAAGTACCAGAATGAATGCACGTGTAATATTCACAATCTTAATGTATGTGTTACAGAATTTGTATGCCCTTCAGGGACAAATATATTCCAACAGCTGATTACTAACCCGTATTAAGCGTTAATTTAGAAGAAAGACAACAATGATTTGTGACAAAAAGTGCAAGAAAACTACTGCCATTAAATCGATCTCAATCCTTCACAACTACGTATCAAAATTAACATACCAGATATAAATTACAAATAATTCTCCAACAGAATAAACAAAAAATTGGTAATGAGAATTTCCATTCTCTTCAATAAATCTCATCCAAAAGCAATCATATCCAGAAACGAACAAAACAGAGTTAAAAAGAAAAAAAAATTCATAGAGAAGACAAAGAGGATGCCTTCAATTTAGCGTCACGCATGGCAACAATGCCGGTTGATCGCCAGCGTGCCATTCTACTCGCTTTGGAATCGGCGTTTTGGCTAGCACAGCAACCCATTTTTCCTTCTTCACGCCCCCTTCAGCTCTTTAATCTTCCTCTCCACCCCAGATCAAAAAGATGAAATCTTTGTATCAGAAATTCTTTATATCTGATGATGATGACTTTTATTCACTTGAAGTCCTAAAAAATCCAACTGGGTAGGTAAAGTCAGAAGAATATATAGCTATAGCTATAGCTATCTCCTCCTAACTCTCTCTCTCTCTCCCCTAAGAAAAAGAGAGAGGCTTGGGAGGAGGGCCTGTGTGGAGTTAAAATGAAGGATCACTTTGAATATTGGAAGAATAGAAAAAGGTACAGATGTTTCAGTTTCAGAATCAGAGGTGTTTTCTTCTATATATTCATTTTTGTTGTTGTATCTGAAATCTAATTTCTGACCTTCTCTAGTTCCAGGCCGTCGGATTAAGCTTCCAATCAAACATTCTTTTTGATTCAGTTTTCTAATTTGGCAATAAGATTGCATTAACCGTTACATGGTTAGATTAAATCAGTTAATTTGACCAATAAATAATAATAGCTGCTTAACTTTAAAAAATATAAATATATGAATTTTATATTTTAGTATTTCTTTAATATTATTAAAAGAATATACATTTTAGATATTTAA
>JANIPM010000006.1:61540094-61553153 GCA_027478405.1 Erythroxylum cassinoides
GATTTTTTTTGATCTCAGATAAAGAATTGAAAGATAAATAGTTACTAATATATCAACATATGCTCAGAAAATTCAGAATACAAGAAAAATATTAAGCTTACCTTAACAATAACAAGCGCTTCTTCTGCTTCTTTCAGCCTCACAAGTAATTCTACAAATTTGTTTTTAAAAATTTTTGGTCAACATCACAACATAAGATACTAACAAAAACTTCTTTCAACCTCATAACATAAAATACTAAAAAAAAAGACTACAAATTTTTTAAATAATAGTCTACGTTTTTTAACACAGACGAAGACGTTTCTGCGTTGTTCATCAATGCATATGGTCTGCGTTGATCTGCTTTGAACAACGCAGACGATACCGTCTGTGTTGAAACAATGCAGACGTGATATGCGTTGAAACAACGCAGACGATACCGTCTATGTTGAAACAATGCAGACATGGTTTGCGTTGCTCATCAACGCAGACGTGGACGCAGATTGAATGTTTTTATTTACGTAAGTGACGGAAACTTACAAAAAAATAGCTTCCCTTAAAAGCTAAAATTTGGAGCTTTTATGAAAAGTTCTAAATTTTATCTTTTGAAAAAGTTGTATTTGAACTTTTAAAAAAGTTATTTCTACATCAAAAGTGCTTTTAAAATTTACAGCCAAACATCAACTTTTTCCTTAAAATAGCTTTTGCGGTAGATAAAAGTACTTTTGGATCCTCCAAAAGTTGAACCTAAATATAGGTAGCTTTAACAAATTATCCATATAAAATCAGTTTACCTGCGAAGAGTTTGCACAAGATGAGGTAGATTGAAGATTCGTGAGCTTCAATCTCTAACAAAGCTTATTGTCAGACTGTGGACTAAAATATGACTTCCAACAGCTGCAATCTAATTTATGCAAAGACTTTTAGGCTATGTTTGATTGAAAGTAAAGTTTAATATTAAAAAATTGTTGATTAGAACGGATGGAAGAGTTTATAATATAATATAGCGAAATATTGTTTGAAAGAATGGTTCATAGTATAATATAGTTAAATATTATTTATCATTTTATATTTTATTCTAAACTTTCAAAATCGAAAGTAATTTATTTTTACTATTTAGGATAAAATAAGATATAATGTGAAACCTTTATATTTCACCATAATTTATTATAAATTTTTTTCTTAAATAATATAATAATATTACATCTCATTTTAATTTATTAACAGCCACTCAACTAAAAATAGTCTTAATCGATGACAAGGCGATGTGGTCGCGCTATTTTCTGTGAATTTGACGACATCATAAAGGCCATAAAAGCGATGATGGCGTTTGGACTTTGGACAAAATGAGTTGGTAGCATGTCTCTCTCACCAACGTGGAAATAGATGTCACGGTGTCGTGCGTTGTTGCTTTTAGAGCGCAAGTTGACGACAGTGTTTCATGTGACAATTAATTACTTAGGAGATATTTGATAATTATTGTAACCATACGATGGCTCCGAACAATTGACCTAATTATTTATAACGATTTATAAGTAATTATCATAAACAAAATAAAAATAAAGAAAATTTATAAAGTAGAAGTATTATATAATTATGCTAATAAAATAATTATTATTTTAAATGAAATTAAAAGGAAAAAAGAAAAAAAAACCAAATTTAAATCCAAGGCAACTTTTATTCTTCAGTCAAATAAGAAAAATAAAAAACATTTAATCATTGCATAAATAATTATTTTTTCCAGGTTTAATCAATGTACGGACATTCAAGATGTGAAGTAGACAATACATACTAAAAACTAAAAAGATGTGGATATCAATAGTTGGGTTATAGAAAGCTGGGAAGATTTACTAACAAAGTTTTTACTTTACGACTGGATTCCACCAATGGTTTTCCTGTTCTTGCACTGCTATGCTCTGTTGCTGGTGTTCCGGTCATCTAAGCAAATGATAAATCAGGACTACAGTATACTTTTTGTTCTATTCTAGTCCAAGATGTGGAATGGAACTTGAATAACTTCATATCATGCAAAGGAGGTAGAACTGCCACAGAGATGATTGAAATAATATCTCAGGAAATGTAAGATTAATATCAATTTATAAAATTCTATAATTACAATTGCTGAGAATTACATTCATAAAGGTATAAGTTATGCAACTTCACCTCATATACAAGGTGGTAAAGCTTGAATATAATTGCATGGGAATTATGCACAAGCTGGAGCATCAAAATTAGGGAGTACTATAAAAGAAATGGACAAGTGCCCGATGTAAATGGGAGAATTCACATTAACATGGACAGGGTCCAATTTTGGGATATCACCATCTTTTGTAAGCCTCAATGGAATTCCATTTAGGACCATGGTCTGGCTCCGGAGGTACCCACCTTCTGGGGTCAAATGATACTCCTCTCGGGTTAATGTTCCATCTGATGCTTGGCTTCCAACCCATGATACTGATCTCTTAAGGCCACGCGTGAAAGGGCTTTCAGCATGAACCTTCTCCTTGACACGCAATTTCAAGCTCAGGCTATTCTGAACATGGATGATGTAATTGGTCTGTTCGCTCAAATTGATCAACAGCAGAGTTATACCAGGCTGTGACAAGGACAACCGAAACTTGAATGAGTCAAACCAACATAAATTTTATCGTATGGCCAGGAACAATGATGTCAATGAAATTTCTTCTTTCAGGGCTATCTTAATGCATGAAATCTATTCAAGTTAATTGCAAAAAGAGTGGCATGAGCAAGAGCATGTTCAAACAAAAAAAAGCAAACGACCATTTCAATACAGAATAATAGCTCAGGTTTCATATATTCTGTGTGGCAAATCAGTTAAGTCCCCTAGTTCTCCCTTTGTAAAGGGCTGCTAAAACAAATGTCCCTCCACATCTATTATTAACTAATTACATAAAAATCCACTGAAGTATATTTATTTAGAGAATAAATAACGTTTGTCCTAATATAGACTGTCTGATTACCGAATCAAAACCTTCCAGATCTATGTGCCCAAATTTTCTTTTGTGGCAGCTATTAAGTGATCAAGTAAAATGTGGAAAACAGTCTTACTCTTCCTTTTGAACAATGAGCATAAGAGCGTAAAAATGGTGAAGCATCGCTGTGAATAGCTAGAACACCTTTCCCCATAAGCCGATGCCACAGAAGCGCACTGTTGACAACCATATCCAACATGAACAAGAAATTTGGATTAGTGTACCCGTGTAGAAAATCTACTCATAGGATCCATCAAAAGCTTAAACTGTCATCCTCTTGCCTGTAGTAATCTGGGTTGGGAACAAAGGTAGTTGTGTTAAGGAGACCATAGTTTCCCCCAATCAATGTCTGCCTGCAATATACTCTAGTATTGTACACGGATGCCATTCCAAGCTGATCTAAGTACCTAATGCACAACATTAAGAGAAACAGGATGCTTATCATTCTTATTGAACATAAAAGCTCATTGGCCAGCTCATATAAAAAGCATAAATAGAGCAGTAGGCCAAGCAGGATTACCAAAAGCTGTCGATGAATGCATTAGACACATGATGACCACCACTGTTATATGCCCCACCAGACTCTCCAACCCAGGCAGAGGCCCAAGCACCATTCTGCTTAATGGTCAGCTGAAGATTACGGAATGTTTCTTCAATTTTGCTCAGAAAATGGGGATCCAGTATCTTTTTCACAAGGTTGGGATCATCACCTGTGGAAGTAGGACTATTAAGTCACTAGAAGAGAGAAGTGATTGTGCAATGCCATTAATTCCTCAAATCAATCACAGATCAATCAAGATAACTCTGTACAGCAAGTGTCTAGTCCAGAGATTGTGAATTACTTCTACATCTACCAAATTATGGGTTATACATCTCAGCTGTCAGAGGAACTTGTCAGATGCACTGTAGACATAAATGTAACAATGGAGAACAGTTTCTGTCTCCTACTCTTTTGTCCATAAATCGAGTGAGCCAAATTTCTATATAGTTATACAAGAATCACCTAGCCAGAACTTGAGTAATACTCTTTACTATTATCATACTTTCAGCATTGATTCGGATAGATATTATTATTCTAAACCTATTAAAATTGGCTTGTAATCATTTCAACTTCCATGGTTGATTTATAACTTGGATCATTACATTTGTTTCAACAAGGGAATATGAATATTATGACAAGAATGAAAGTTCAGAAGTTATGAAATTTATGCCTGATGTAAACTAAACAACTTGTGTGTTTTTGTGCAGCCCCTTGGGGGGTTCAAACCTGTTCTAGTTTAGGGTATGTGAATTTCAATGCTACTTGGGTTTAACCTCATTCAAAAAAAATGCTGCTCCGACTAAAGCATACATGAACTATGTATATCTACATATATACATATTCTTCTGGTCATTAAAAGGACTCAAAAAGTATTTGGCCTGAAATTTTATATTACTAACATATTAGACTGCACATAAACTTTAAGAGAAAACAATTACGCTACAATAACCTACCCGGACCCAAGTTGTATATATGATGACTCATTATGTTGACAATATCTGAACCTGAAACCTGAAGAAGTCTAGCAAACCATTGCTTGTCAAAAAATCCCCCGGGAGCTACAAGAGAAGGTTTATAGTCAGAGTCTTTATACAGATCGTGGATGATCTTCTTGAGGGCAATCAAATCTTTTCCATATATTTCAGCACTAACACTTGCACCAACACCAGCTCCACTCAATTCATTTCCTAAAATGGAAAAAACAATATGAAAGGTGTGATTAAAGAAAATGAATCAAAAGTGAGGAACAGCATTCTTAAAGTCTTATACCAAATTCCCACGAGTCTATCTTGTATCCCTTTGAGACCGTATAATTTATAAAGCCAAGGGCATTATTGGAATCCCAAGCTCCGCCCCAAATATTTTTGCCGATCTGGTGTCTTCCGTGAAGGGCATTTAAACCAAAAATTACTATGGCCCTGCAAATGTCATATTCTAGAGATGATCAGACAAATCCTTGATCAATACTGTAGTAATGCCTTAGACAAAGCTGAATCAACCGCAAAGCAAGGGAATCCTGTTTCTTACTATTTATACCAGGTTATTCAAAAGAACCTGGTGAGAAACCTGGAGAAAAGAGAAGATTCAGTGCAATCCCTTACCCTGTCCTACTGAAGAAGTGATTCAGCTCATCCCACCGGTTCATGTGCAAACAACCCTTTGAAAATCCAAATAGCGCATCTTTCATTTTTCTAAATGGATGGCAAGGAGATTTCAGATTTTCCATATCATATAATACTCGGTCTTGTAAAGATCCTCCAATCCGTATTCTCAAAGGCCTAAAAGCTGTAAAGTCAGATATAAATATCATGTTGTTCAAGGACATTGCACATCAAGCTTGATTTGCCACAAAAAAGTGATACAAAACCTTGGATAGCTTTGCTAAGAAGAGGATGAGACAAGTCCTGACAATATCCAAGAAAATAGGAGAAATTAATTAACATTGCTTCATCATTTTAACCAGAATTTTCAAAAATGAAGGAAATAAAGTCAAGGAAATCCTCAAAAACTCATCAGATATCACAATGATAAGTCATTTCAATAGACTTACCAAGTTAATTACAGATGAATAACCCCAGGGACATTGATTGTAGTTGCACTTATCATGAGGCCACCAGTCAATGGTTGCACAGATAAAATTATCATCAGTTTCAGCAATTGTGGTAGCACTATCAACTACCACCGTAGCACGTGAAACTTCTTGTGCCAAAATCACAGGAAGAGAAACCAAAAGGCAAATCAAGGACTTGGTGTATCCCATTGATTGACAAATTTTAGACAAAATATCAACTGCATCCAAAACATGCAATATAGTTAGCAAATTTCCCCAGGTGTATCCCATTGATTGACAAATTTTAGAAAAAATACCAACTGCATCCAAAACATGTAATATAGTTTGCAAATTTCCACACATCAGACGCTGCTATTTCATATTTTCCGTAACTAAAGCTGTCTCATTTATCACACTGGCAAAACGAGAACCAAAATCTGAAATACAGAATTTGTATTATATCTTGATTCTGATGCACGGGATATATGTCGTAACAGGACCTTTTATGCTTCTAAAAGTAGCAATACCATTCGGTAAAATTTCTTATGAAGTGTTATTTGACCAAATTGATAGTTTTGAAGAAACTCCAAAGTTTGTTTTTGGGAAAGGAAAATCCAGAAGCACAACAATCTAAACCGTGTCAAGCCAAGTGTAAGAGCCGCCCTCATTTGAATTTCACCAATCTTCAATGAAAGCAAAATGAAATGACCCAAAAACCCACCTCAATACAGTTGATGAAGCGGAAATGTTGCAACTCGTTAGATTTAGAATTTACATTGCGCAGTCATATAACAGAATAGGGACAGAATTTCATTAGCAGGAATAAGTTTGAGTAGGTGTAAGAGGAACTGAATCTAAAATGACGAACTTCGTTTTGTACAGATAAATAACCACATCAAGAAGCAATTGTCGTAACTAAGAAAAAGGCTCTAATGCACCTCAAGGAAAGTAGCAATTCCCTGGTTATCTGGATTAGAAAATCGATCCAGAATGGTCACTCCTCAAATTACCTACAGTGAAGACAACATGATCATGCTAAAGACAGCTTTTAGAAAGCAGTAGTGAGTGAAAGCCAATGCAAAAGACAACTTAATAACCAAATCTAGAGTTGCCTCTTCTAATGAAAACAAGAACAACCCAGATTGGAACTGACCTCAAACACCAAGAACTTATCATTAAAAATCAACAGTGGAGTTCAAAGAAGCTTTATCCTCTAGCAACAGAAGACCAATAATGTAGTCCTTTATCCAAAAGTGGAACTGTGTTTCCCCTTATCTTGCCGACATCCAATACTCCTGTGGCTATCCTACGGCACAGCTTATGACGTGAGCAGAGGTGGGCTTGCCTCTTAGCTGTTTGGGGTTCTGGTTGTTAATGCAGCTAAAAATGTTTGGCTTAAGGATCACATTAGTGTTGCCATAGACACGACACGAGGTTAGGTGTGTGGCCAGTAAAGCAGTTAAGAGGGTTTTCCTTTTCCCCGTCTTAAAGGCAGAGGTCAGAGTGATATTTAAACGTTTGATTCACGCCTTTAAGTTGTGTAAGAAATACGATGTTTGACTTCGACTGCAAGTCATGCCTTCACCGAAATTAAATTTAAGAATGTCCGGTACATATATATATATTTATTGAAGGATCAAGTCCGTTCATGCACATTAAAGAAAAAAAATACCAATTAATAATTGAACAAAGCGGTGACGGCGACGGTTGATTTTGAAATCATGGTAAGCAGGTCAGCCGATCTAGCCGGAGTTTATTTAGGATACGCACAAATACAAAAGACCCAGGTTCCGCCGCCACCGTCTGTTTATTTTTATTCTAATGAAATTAAATCCACTTGCAAATTAATATAATAAATATCTATTTATAAAATTTAAAATATAAAAATTATTTAATATTTTTAATATTTGAAAGTTTATATAAAAAAAAGACTGTCAATGTATTTAGAATTATTAAATGTATGGTTTTAATATTGTAAAATGACAATTTTAAAATTATACATTTAATAATTCTAAAATATAAATAAAATCATAGTATATGCATTAGATGTGAAAGGACTTCACATTTTTTTGGATCATTCTTAAAATAGAGTTACAATCATCCTAATTTAATAAGTTCAACTTTTAAAATTTAGAGATGATTTGTCATGTTATAAGTTTTTTATAAGTAATTTATTTAAAATAAAAGAGTTTTAATATAATATCAATTAAACTTGGAGAATACTGTAGCTTATTAGATAAAGAGGTCAATTAATAATAATAATAAACTCAAAGAGTGTGGTTGAGTGGCAAGGGACTCATTCACCTTTAACCAAAAGTCAGGAGTTCGATCCTTGCTTTTAAGTATGGAGCAGCCTTAAATCTTTAGACCAGCTGTCCTACTCTGTAAGGTACTTTCTTATCAGCGAGGGAATTAGTCATTAGGTTCATCGGTGATACCTAATCTCAGACCAAAAATAATAATAATAATAAATCCCATAGTCACCTCACTTAAAGAGTCATTTTGATGTGGTAACGCTATGGAACATAGAGTGGAGCCCTCTTTTGTCTCCTCACATACGTCAAGTTCATAAAAGAAACAATGTATTGGTAATCTGTGATGGGAATTCACTAGTTTCAAGTTGTTCAAATGGATCAGATTGAAGCATAAGCATTAAATAGAGGCAGCAGACAATCTGTATCCAATTTGTACAGGATTGATACGTGGGCCACAGATGTTAAAGAATCATACTGAAACTTGTTCGAAAAATTAAACAGAAACTAGCCGACAACTATGGTTGTGCTTAAGCTCTTACGAAACTGAATGAACTATTGAATACAGGTACCATGTCTATGAGAAGCAAGGAGAGGGCAAATTAACATTGCAATGCTGGAGTCTTCAAGACACAAAGTGGAAAAAAAAAAAAAGTGAAGACTTTACGAATACATTTTTGAGAAGATGCTTAGTAGAGCTTTATCCTGATCTCTATGGCTCTTTGGCAGATTGGGCATAACTGGAGATGTTGTCCACAGTCACAGCATGTCTACAATAAATGAAGCTTAGTGGTACAACTCCACTCCACATTTTATAAATCAAAAGAGAGAAAATAACCACATTACCTGATGCCCGCAATTGAAGGCCATATCCTTTCTACTGGTGATGCAGATGGGGCAAACCTGATAAACCCATATACCCATATCATGGAAACTTTCAGAAAACATCAGTAACTACTAACTAGACATAACAATGCGTAGTGTGCACCAGTGGTAAGTAAGCTAAACTATGAAACAATGACGGGTCTAAAAATATTAAACTTTTTCAGTACATGATCATCTGAAACACAAGTTTCAGGAGACCCCATGTCAACTGCATTATGTCGGGCAGCAGAAGGTGCACTTGGGCCAAGATTGCTTGACCGTGGAGGTTTAGGGTTGCTGAATGAAGCATGGCCATACTGGGGAGAGGGAAGAGGAACTCTATCGATGGCTCTTCCCCTGCTTGAACTGATTGACAAACAAAAAGCAAAATAATTACAGTTGACATCAATTATAGCTCCCGTGGTGAAACTCTAATGAGACTTCAGAGAAGTTCGATTGATTACCCCAGTGTATTAAGCTCCAGGGTAGCTCTATACTGTGAAGGTATCTCCATCAAAGCTGCAAGAGCAAATTCTGCTTCCTTTCTGGATCTGTCCACTCTTTTAGACATTATTTCTGTGAAGTTCACAAACTAAGAAGGAAGAAGTCGCAGAATCAGCATTCGACTAGAAAAGTAAGACTATTCAAGTAACAGTAAATTGAAACTGACTTGCCTGGAAGTTGTCAAAAGCTCGAGCAGGGATGTTATCATCAAATTCCTTCATCATGTCCCATGGGCCATCTCCAACCCCCACTAATATAATAGACAGGGGATACTCACTGCATGTCAAATAGTACTTGACAATCGTTTAGACATTATATACAACCCAAGAAACAAGTTCAACAGTTTTACCTGGCTTTCACAATTGCTTCAACAGTTTTCTTTTCCTGGATGCTTAATTGACCACGCTCTGTCTCAACGCTTCTTGTCACCTGTCACAGATAAAACTTATTGTTGATCTAACTAATAGCTTCAGATTTTTGTGATCTGGAGTTGCTAACTTCTTTCTTTGCTTTCCAAGTTTCCTTTTAGATTATCACAAATTTCAGCAAGTAACTAAATAAGAACAGTGAGATTCTGCTCAGCAGTGGCCATAGATATGATCGAGGCACAAACATGACTGAATAAACCGAAATCTATCACCACATTCTCATAATCATTATTGAGAACACGTTTTGATTGGCATCTGATTCACCTTCAGAAGTTGGTAGTTGTATAATAGAGCTAGGAAATCTTGAAACATAGCCTCGCTATGCAAATTTACGAACTAGATGATATCTTCATTTCATAGACAAAACTTCATAATATTAATAAGCAAAATTCTAAAATCAGTATTGGTGGGGGAATTCTCTGGGACACGATCAAAATTTCCTTTCTCATTGTTTTTTATCAAATGAATCTGAACCAAAATTTATGAAAGATTTGGATAACCTTTCAATATTCAAGACAAGAAGTATACTTCCCTAAAATTGTAGCATAACAGGCCAAGCAAAAAGTGATATATCGTATCAATATACACAACTTTCTACTTCTTAATGAAATGGTTCGCAGAAAAAAATTAGTGAAAAGTATCAGATAGAAAGTACTTGTCCATCGGCTATTATAAGAAGAACATGGTACTGGCCATGGCTTTGTTCGACAATTGTAATGGCCATTTCAATTATAGGGGCAAATGACGTTGGTCCTGTAGCAAACAAACAAGATTTACAAACTCTTAACCAGTGTATAAAAGAGAAAAGGTCCAGATGATTGAGTTAGAACCTGCTAATCGTAGATTAGGTACCAATTCTCTGTATCGGCTTAAAACTTCTTCAAACCCATTACAAAACCTCTCATCTGGGTAAAAACTGAAAACTTCCTGATCATGAGTTGATGCTGCAAGATTATAGAATCACAGGACATGAGTTATCAAGGAACACTATTTCTAAAATTTTCTCCCAACAACTATTCACAGAAATACCATCTCCGAATCCAAAACAAGGAATTAAGTTATCGTCATCAAAGGAAGACAATGTTTTCCCAATAATGGCTATGGCTTGTTCATAGGGATTTTGATCATCTCCAATGTGATGTAGGCATCTTCGATTGAAAGATCTTGAACCTATCATGGAAGCAGGCCAATCAAGTTCTAGAGATAATCTAGAGAAGATAAGAAAAAGAAATTCGGATTAGTTGCAACCTGTCCACTCATTGCTCTTTGTGAAATCAATTCCAACAATCAGATTTGAAGACTCCAGACCTGCACTTGCTAATGCTCCAGTAACCTGCATATATATATATAAGTGTGCAATAACCTCATTTAATATCTTATTAAGGAGTAGGAGACATACTATAATTTAAACATCGGTTGGTTTACAGAAGGTGCAATATCATGGTTTGACAGTAATCTCACTACTCCAGTAGACAATTCAAGACAACACAAAAGGAGAGGAAGTTTATTAGACGGAAGCCTTCCAACCTTTGGTATACCAAGAGTTTGAACGTTTCCTAAAATATAATGACAACCCGTTTAAGCAAACACTAGAACAATTTTTCAGCAGCTTTTTTTTTTCCACTTTGCAACCAAGATAGCATACACTTTGATTGTTTACAATTCTATCATCTATTATATAACTTGGTTGTCTGCAACTACACTACCCTGTTTTACTATGAACTAGGAAGTCACCTGGTCCAAGCTACTGTAATCATCGTTTATTTTTCTGAACTTCCTGTCCAACCTCCTTGAATTCGCTGGTTGATCAGCATGGCTTTTGAATGGAGGTGCATAATATTGGTGAGGCACGTGCTCATGGCTAGGTTGATCATATGGTGATGGCGAATAGCTACGCTGACTCCATGAATATGAACTAGAAGGCTGTTGTGGGCTAGCTCGTTTTGTAAGTATCCCACCCATCAATTACAATCTACAAAAGACTGCAATATTCAATGTATATGGTCAAAATTCAGTATGGCTATGCAAGCAAAAGAAAGGACAATACCACGGAATCCCAACGCACAACACGCAGCTATTAACAATAAATCTTATCTTTTAGTATAAGAAACGGAGTGGAAGAAGATCATCAGTTGAGAAGAGGACAAGACAAAAACCACCGAGTTGACAGTTTGAACATCCGCAAATGAAAGGCCTTGTTTAAACCCATTGATGTTTGAGAAGGTAACATTGGAAATAGCCACAGAGGGTAAAGCAAACAGTTCACGAGCAGACGTTACGTAAAACAAAGGAATAAGAAATATATGTTCAAAGATGTGGTTTTTATTGCTAGATTCTAAGCAAGAAACCTGCAGGAAAATAAAAACACTGGATGACTAAAATATCAAATCGTTTCTCATCAACCATAATGGGGTGAAAACTTCTAAGTCTAGTCGAACTTGGAAAACAAAACCATTGTCATTTCTGCTATTAAACCCAAAACTAAACAGCATTTCTTCAGGTATCATAAAATTCCGCAATTTGCCTACTGACAACGCCGTGGTTATCCAAAATCACATCGACCCATATCAGCACTCACTGCATTCACCTTAAAACAAGACCCGGAAGCAAGAAAGTAAACAGATATCATATATAAAACCCTGTTTAAAAGCTAATGCAGTCAATACCGTGAATTCAAGAACTCAGCTTTGGCATAAAACTTGGATCCTTGGTTAGCCTAATTTACAGTGGACTAGAGAAACGTAGAGATGAGGCTGTGTCGGTGTGGTGACTGACAACATGGCGTAACTGTGGGCGGAGAATTCCAGGGTTGAAGTGGAAGAGGAAAATAATTGTTGTTGGATAAAATTGCAAGTAAAAGACTAAAAGTTGACACCGGCTGTTTCTTGGAAGTTTCTTTCTTGCAATTGCTATTGGTCGTATGCGAATCTTTGTCTAAAGTTTCCATTTTCTTTTTCTACGTAAAGAAGTATTTATTTTTATTAACAAAATATTTCGTCCTTTCAATTTTATTCCAGCATTTAGTGTGGATTAATGTTTTTTTTAATCCGTCATTTTGTCAAAGTTGGTAGAGGGTCATTAATTATATGTATTTTTTTAATTTTAGAAAGCGACTAGTTTTTTGCTCATACTCATGACCTTCTAATCATAAAATATATGAAATGAACATGAAATTTTTTGGTCGAGTTGAGGAGCGTAGAGTTAAAAAATCCTGTGTTCGGATTCTTTTATCTACGCTCTCTCGATTGAATCTGTCGTACATAATTTGTATAATACGAAATATCCGATCAACTTGATTGGTAAGTTATTGCGTCAATTCATATATTTATCCGAGGAACACACACATATATATATATATGTATATATATATATATGATACTTTGGCAATTTGATATAATAATGAATATATGGAATGAAAATATAGATGTCATTACACAGTGGAAGTAGT
>JANIPM010000006.1:61558672-61575175 GCA_027478405.1 Erythroxylum cassinoides
AATAACAATAATAACAATAATAATAATAATAATGATAATAAAAATAATAATAATAACAATAATAATAATAATAATAATAATAATAATAATAATAATAATAATAAGAAGAAGAAGAAGAAGAAGAAGAAAAGCCCGACCAGCTGATCAAACAGTTGCTCGGTTAGTCAACTAGATACACACAGCAGGTGGCCTTCTTCGCGACAGTGCTGGCATTTGGATTGCAGGTTTTACGCAGAATCTCGGATGGTGCACTCCGCTGTCTGCCGAGTTATGGGATGTGTATTCCGTCTTATCTCTCGCTTGGCGACTGGGCTTCCGCCACGTTGAGCTGGAAGTGGACTCACTTGCGGTGCACCAGCTCCTCTCTTCATCGACCAACCACACGCTGGCGACCCACCCTATTGTTGCAGGCATTCACGAACTGTTTACCTGCAACTGGACTGTTGCCCATCGGCATGTTTATCGAGAGGGCAACAGATGTGCTAACTGACTTGCTACTCAGGCTGATCATAGTGCTTTTGGTGTAACCTATTTTGATGTAGCCCCTACCGGGTGTCAACATATCCTTCTAGCGGATATGTCGGGGACCAGCATCCCCCACTCTGTTTTGTAATCTGCTTCGACAGCTTCCCTTTCAAAAAAAAGAAAAAAAAAGAGACATGTTCAAATTAACAAATTAAAAGTAATAACCAGAACACATGTAGCCTAAAAGTTGAGACAACTAGACAATGATGTAACCAAAGCCTTTGTACACACAGAACTTGGATATGGGTAACTGGGCTAGAAGCATAAGCGAGCTCATTTGTAGATCTTGGATACTCCACTGCTTAACCTACCGAAAAAGAAAAAAACTCTAAAACCTGAATGATGCATCAATAATGGTAAATGCAACAATCAATATGCACTAAAAATCGTTTCTTTTCCTTGCATCCTTCTTCTATGTGTAGAAAAGCTAAAACTTTGGTTTTAATGGAGTCTTATAGGTTAATGTGAATGGATCCGATCTAATTGAGCTTGAAGTGTTGGTTATGGTGCTGAAGACAATGGTCAGGGAAAAAATCCAGAAAAATGAACAAACAATAGGAAGAGATCGCTTGCTCAAGTTTCTAATTCTTTAATCACATCCTAATCTCAATTCACATAACGAATTTCTTTGACCAAATATATAGGACATGTTCACCAATATATCCTCTTGATCAAGAAGGTCGCATGTCAGACAAACCCTAGTTAGAGCAAGGTGCTTCCACACAAATTGATAACTTGTTTCATCAATTTCAGATATAAAAAATGAATGTGATCAAATATTCCCACATTATTATGTCTGCTAATGCCATCACACAAAATTTACAAAGAGAAAACAGATTATGCATATCTACAAAATTATGTACAAAAATTTCACGATTTATGTTGGATCATAAAAGTCACAGAATAAAAACTTTACGAAAGTTATTTGCATCACAATGACCAACTCAAATCCCATTGAGAAAGAGCAATCTTTGTGCCATTAACTCCTTGGAGTATGGATGTAAATAATGTGATATAAGAATACATACGGTCAAACATGTAGAAATTACATGTGCAGAAATAGTTGCAAATTTGCACATGACGATTTTGTTGAAATATAGACGCTCTCACATCAATGTTTTTTCACTCTTATTCACGCAGGGATGTTAAGCTAGTTATACTCTGTTTTATATACAGATTTTAGAACTTTCGTTGATGAGCTGTAAATATTTTTTTCTTCCTTCATTTTTTACTTCTTGTACAGTTATACAAAAAGAGCAACTGTTCACGTGAATAACATGAAGAGAAAAATCCTTTTCTGCTATTGCGTTTCCTTTTCATCTTTGCAGTATCAATGGCAGAGTATTAAATATGTCATTCTTTCTCATATTTGTTCATGGTATCAGAGCCAACATCTTGGATCTGTGAACATTACTTTTGTTAAACTCAGACACTTACCATACTCTTTGTCATGGCCAACATCGATGAAGTTGTCGATCCCACAAATAGAAATACAAATGTTATTCAAAACTCTGACGATCCCTTATTTTTGCAAGGATCTGATAACCTAGGAATGGCTCTTGTAATTGTCTTACTCAATGATAGCAACTTTCTGACATGGAACAAATCTATAAAAAGAGCTCTAGCAACCAAGAATAAGCTGGGATTTATTAATGGAAGCTTGGTGGAACCAACGGATGAACCCACTCGCTCGAAATGGAGAAGAGTGGATGAAATGGTCAGCTCATGGATAATCAGTTCAATGCAGAAAGACATAGTCGAAACCTTTATCTACTCTACCTCAGCTAGAAAACTTTGGCAAGAACTAGAAGAGCAATTTGGTGAAAGTAATGGCCCTCAAATCTACCAAATACAGAGGCAGATCTCTTCCATGGAGCAAGGTAATTCCTCTGTTGCCATGTATTACAGTAAGATGAAAAAATTGTGGGAAGAGTTGAATGTCCTTCAGCCCATTCCTCAGTGTTCATGTGGAGCGATGAGAAATTGTACTTGCAATGCTGCTGGAAATTTTCTGGATATTATGTCCCAGACGAAACTCATTCAATTTCTTATGGGTTTAAATGAAAGTTATGACAATGTTAGGAACCAAATCTTGGTCCTGGAACCTATGCCTTCTGTTAACAAAGCTTATTCAATGATACTGAGAGTAGAGAAGCAGAAGAATGTACAAATGGACTTTGCAGAAAATACTGATGCAAGTGCCTTGATGATTAAAGGAACACGTTCTGGAGCTGACACAAATAAGATTAATTCTTATAAGAAAAGGGAATGGCAGAAGAAGGATGATAGAAACTGTGAATACTGTAAAGGTGGAGGGCATACCAAGGATACGTGTTTCAAGCTCCATGGATATCCAGATTGGTATAAACAATTAAGGAAGGACAGACCAGTTGCTACAAAAGGAAGAGTTAATATGGTCAATACTACTTTTGAGGAAAACTCCAGTGACAATGCGAAAGCTTCAGCGATGCAGTGCCCACCAGCAGTCACGGAAATGCTTCAGTTAGAAATTGCCAAAATCTTGAAGGGGAAGCAAATGGCACCAACGGAGCAAGTCAATTTTGCACAGATTGAAGATTTTGCAGGTAATTCTGTTATGACACCTACAGCTGGTAAATTTAAAGATGAATGGATTGTGGACACTGGTGCAACTAATCATATATGTGCATTTAAACATTCCTTCACTTCACAGAAAACCTTGACCAGAAAAATCCTTGTCCATTTACCTGAAGGAACTATCAAACAAGTTAGCTCTTGTGGTGATGTGATTATCCATAACAACATCAAACTGGAAAATGTTCTATACATCCCGGATTTCAAACATAACCTACTGTCGGTTAGGAAACTAGCAGAGAGGAACTCCTTATGTTGTAGTTTTTATCCAAAGTTTTGCATTTTTCAGGACCTGAAGACTAATAGAGTCCTTGGAGTGGGCAAGGTGAAGGGAAACCTATATATCCTTGATGCCAGTTCATGCACACCCGAAGCTATCCTTAGACACTGCAATTTTCTCAATTCAGTACCCAGTAGGACAAATGTTTGCTGCATAAATAATGTAGTTGATGTCAGTACTCTTACTTGGCATCAAAGGTTGGGACATCCTTCAAACGTTGTACTCAAACATCTATCTTTTATGAATGAGATTGAAACTTCTGTTGAATGCAATATTTGCCCTCTTGCAAAACAAACTAGACTGCCTTTTACACAGAGCAATAGCAATGCAAATGATATTTTTGAGCTGATTCACGTTGACATATGGGGACCATATAAACATTCTAGCATGACAGGAGCACATCATTTCCTCACTATAGTAGATGATTTAAGTAGGTGTACATGGACCTTTTTGATGAAACATAAGAGTCAAACTACATCTATTTTGAAGAGCTTCATTGTCATGGCTAAGAATCAGTTTGAGAAATCAGTCAAGAGAGTTAGAACCGATAATGGCCTAGAATTTGTGGGAGAAAAGTGTCAACAAATTCTAAAGGACTTTGGAGTAATACATGAGAAAACTTGCGTGTACACACCTCAGCAAAATGGGATAGTAGAAAGAAGACATAGATCCATACTTCAACTAGCTAGATCCTTGATGTTTCAATCCAAAGTTCCAATAAAATTCTGGGGGGAAGCCATTTTGCATGCCACTTTTCTTCTAAACCGATTACCTACAATTGTCCTACATTGGAAAACACCTTATGAAATTCTGCACAATAGGAAACCATCCTATGACAACCTCAAATGCTTTGGATGTTTGTGCTTTACAACAAATACTTTACCTCACAAAGACAAGTTCTCACCGAGAGCTTTTAGGGGAGTTTTCTTGGGGCATTCACCAGGGACAAAGGGTTTTAAACTTTATGATCTAGACAACAGGAAATTGGTTGTTTCTAGGGATGTTATCTTTCATGAACATACTTATCCCTTTGCAACAAAGGAAGACCATATCATTACCACCCCAAACTCTCAAATCCCATTACCTATTATATCTGACAGCACAAACGAATTCATGGAGGAGGAAGTTGTGTGTGATAATCCCATTGAGCATGCATCGACAGAAATTGAAAACAATGAAGATCAGTTGCAGCCTAGCAATTCACTCTCACCTATATCCATACCCGAAACAGCTCCCATTAGACACAGTACGCGAATCAAAAAGGCTCCAGTTTGGATGAATGATTATGTGTCTAGTGTTGAGCATGATCTATCCAACTACCAAAGGCCCTTACATATCAGTAAACCCACCAAATACACTCCTCTTACCTATCCATACACTATACCGAAACACATATCATATGCACATATATGTTTTGTTGCAAATTTGTCTGAAGTGCAGGAACCAATGTCATATCAAGAAGCAAAAAATAATCCAAGATGGGTGAAGGCTATGGATGAAGAAATTGAAGCTTTAGAAATGAACAGAACGTGGGACATTATTGATCTACCCGAAGGAAAAAGACCTATAGGATGTAAGTGGATTTTCAAAGTGAAACTGAAGGAAAATGGAAAAGTTGACAGATTCAAGGCAAGATTAGTAGCAAAGGGGTACAATCAAATTGAAGGAGTAGACTTCCATGAGAGCTTCTCACCTGTAGCTAAGGTAGTAACTATCAGAATTTTTTTTGCCATTGCCGCATCAAAGTCATGGAGCCTTCACCAACTTGATATTAACAACGCATTCTTGCATGGTCATTTGGATGAAGAGGTGTTTATGATGTTACCAGAAGGATACAATAAAGCCAAACCAACTCAAGTATGCAAACTAAGGAAATCATTATACGGCCTCAAACAAGCATCTAGACAATGGAATACAGAAATGACAATGAAACTGCAGTAGTATGGTTTTAAACAATCATGTCATGATAATTGTCTCTTTATCCTTTCTAAATCCAGTATGTTTGTAGCTTTGCTGGTGTATGTGGATGATGTTTTGATTACAGGAAACTCTGAAGATGAAATTGCAGCAGTAAAATCGTTCCTACATGAAAAGTTTACCATCAAAGATCTTCAACATGCAAGATATTTTCTTGGTTTAGAGATCACAAGATCTGAAAATGGTATCTACGTTAACCAGAGAAAATATGCTCTGGATTTAATCCAAGATGCAGGGTTGATGGGAAGTAAACCTGCGGCTACACCATTGATGAAAGGACATAAGATGAGTATTAATGATGGTCCTAAATTAGAAGATCCATATTTATACCGAAAATTGGTAGGAAGATTACTTTATTTGGGGTATACAAGACCCGATTTGGCTCATGCCACACAACAACTTAGTCAGTATGTACATGATCCCAGACAGCTACATTTAAGGAATGCGTTGCATGTTTTGAGATACATCAAGAACAGACCATCCTTAGGACTGTTTTTTCCAGCAAACAACTCCCTAAGACTTGAGGCTTATTGCGATGCAGACTGGGGATCTTGTGTGGACAGCAGAAAATCATTAACAGGGTACTGCATATTTCTGGGAAGTTCTCTTATTAGCTGGAAGACGAAGAAGCAAACTACAGTGTCGAAATCCTCAGCTGAAGCAGAATATAGATCCATGGCGTCAACAGTGAGCGAACTGCAATGGATATCTTACATTCTGAGAGATTTTCAAGTTGTAGACTCAGTTCCTATACCCCTTCATTGTGACAATCAGGCTGCGTTACATATAACAGCCAATCCAGTTTTCCACGAAAGAACCAAACACTTGGATATTGACTGTCACATAGTAAGGGAACAGTACAAGTTGGGCTTTATCTCACCGAGAAAAATTTCTTCATCTCTACAACTAGCAGATTCATTCACAAAGGTTCTCAGTGCTCCATCGTTTATCAAGCTAGTGTCCAAGTTAGGCCTTTGCGATTGCTATCAGGCCTTAACTTGAGGAGGGGATGTTGAAATATAGACGCTCTCATATCAGCGATTTTTTACTCTTACTCACGCAGGAACGTTAAGCTGGTTACACTCTGTTATACTCTGTTTTATAAACCGTTTCTAGAACTTTCGTAGATGAGCTGTAAATATTTTTTTGTAAATATTGTTTTCTTCTTTTTTAACTTCTTGTACAGTTATACAAAAGGAACAACTGTTCACGTGAATAACATGAAGAGAAAAACCTTTCTGCTATTACGTTTCCTCTTCGTCTTTACAGTATCAATGGCAGAATATTAAATCTGTCATTTTTTTCTCATATTTGTTCACATATCACTTTTATAGTTTAATTATTTGATTGAAAAATTTATTAACATCGGAAATAAAAATAGTAAAAATAATCAGTTAGGAAAAAGGGTATATAATAAGACTAGACCAAAAAAATCGCCGCTAAATGTCCCCTAATAAAGAACCAACATAAAAGAAAGGCATATATATGAAATAAATTTATAATAAAAATAAGAAAATTAGTAATTACACATTATACAACTACTTATATTAATTTAAATAAAAATAAATAAGAGTGCATAGTTTTAATTTCTAGTTAATGTCTAATATGTGTCTGTCCTTGGAAATTACTGACATGAGAATTTTATCCATCCTCTAACTTTAAATCATTGTGGCACCTTATTTTTACCTAAGATATCATTATGTATCTAAAGTGTTTCTTCGTTCGCTTAGCTTACAAAGCATTGGATGACAGCTCCAATCATATAAATGCAAATTCCCAGATTTCATGGATTAGAAGAGAGTGATTGTTAGAGAAGGAACAAGGAGGGGCAGATTAAGCATCTTTCTACGTTAGGAATACGGATATTCTAAAAATTCCAGGAATATTTAGACTGCAAAAGCACAAGGAATTAAAGCATAATCAGCACGATGAACACAAAAAGATGCAACCTTTTGGTCCCTTCTCTGCCCTTGGTAATACAAATACAATCAACCATCATCATACACTGGTTCCATGTCCTCTTTCCAACGTTACCCTGATCAGATAAAAGTAACAAATCCATTTCAGACATAAATGCCAAGACACCATAAACGAAGTTTCTCATAAATGGAAAAGATTTCATAAAAAAGAGACTTCCATTGACAAAGTCCAGGAACTAAGGTTGCAATGGCTCATCCAGAGGAGATCACAAGTCAGAGCTTTAAACATGAACTGTTCAGGTTGAGCCCGTGCTACAACGGCAGCACTCTCTACATCTCGTATGAGCTCAGAACCGTAACCAACCAAATCAATAGGGCTATTAGAGGATTGAATAGCTCATTGCCTATTCTCATGTCCTAATTCAGATCTCCCTTCTGTAATCAACGCTTGGATAGCATTCAAAAGTAGAATGCAAGAACATCAAAGAAGAAAATTACATACTAAAGTTCAACTTCTACGCCATAGAGGCATGCACAAAAACTGCACGGGCAGCTAGCAGAGGACGTTTGAGCAGGCTCTGGAAGAAGGCGAAGCAAGGATGCGTTAGGACTGTGCATAGAAGATGGGATTAATCGCCTTCTGAAAGACTAAGCTGTAAGTTATCCAGCGTGAATATATACTTATGTCTAAGCATATTCAAAAGCTTCTATACCACAAATACTAGTGGGATAAACTTGGTTGCTCGAATGATTTCTTATTGTGCATAATTATCTCCACACGTGTTGCTCTTCAGTGTAAACAAAATTATAGTTGACAGAATTTATACATCACCTCGTGTCTTGTCAACCGAAATCGCCACAGATGTATTGTCTGATACATAAAACGAGTGTGAGAGAGAGAAACTCTAACCAGCATCATTTGTATTTATAAGGTACAGAACAAAGTACCCTCAGTGAAATCTTCGTATAACATAATTTCCTGTAAAACAGAATTCTCCCTTTTGGTTGATATTTTACATGGGAGCATCTCCTATTTGTTATAACTTTCAAATCGAGTACAAGAGAAAATCCAAATTCAGAACCAAGATTTATGACATTCGAAGCAGAAGCACAACTAGCGACATATAAAATGCAACATTACATAAAGTTGCAGGAGCCGAAAACCATAATTCCTGAACGTGGAGACAGGTGACCTCTATGACAGCCTAAGTGCCATTTCCTGAAGAAGTGCTCGCTTTTGTGAAGTATTGATGACATGATTAGTTTCTGCATTCTCGAGAACATCAGTGATTATGGCAGCAGCATGACCAAGGGGTTCCTCGGCAGCCCTCTTCAGCATAAAAGCCTGACCAAGTAAACAAGTTTCGTTAAAGCATCTGATAAACTGCAAACAATTTGGATAATCGAATGCATATATACCTGATTTCTTGGTAGCTTATACACCAACGAAGAAAAAACAAGATCATCAAAAGAAAACAAGGTATGAAGGCATCAAACAAACCCATATACAGATCAGCATACCTCAACATGTTTACCAGAACATTCAGCACAAGGATGTAATTCTGTGCCAAAATGCATACCAATGAAAATAGTGATACCAGTTCTATAAAGCATTGCAGGTACCAATATCCCAGTGGCTTGGGGCTTTAGAATTTGGTGTTATAGTTTCAATTTAATAGGATTATAAGACAAAAGTGGAAAAATAATAGGTTTAGATTCCAGGCTAGTAGGACCTATAGAAGACACTAATATCCCATAATAAGATGGCTAATATAAGTTATGAACAATACTCGTATATGGTCGTATAATCCAACAACACATTGTAATAGAAAATATTTTTACAAAGGAAGACACAATATTCATGATCTTCAACTAATTGGTCCTTTTTGGAATTTTTATACAAAGGCCACTATTATTCCAAACCATGAAAGATAGGGAGGAAGGAGTACCTGCCCATGATGAGATACAGCTAAAGTACAAGGCCGTTGAAACCAAGGTTCACCATCAATCTGTACAGGCAACGCTGCAAGGAGCTGTATCTTAATTGACTGCCCCTGTGCAAGCCTACGGGCACGAGAAAGACCCACCTAATATGTATCACAGAAGATCATTACTTTCCACACAATGGCCCCACAAAAATATTGAGGCTTCAAACTACGATTTTTGGAGTTAAATGGAGCTAAATTAATATCTGTTTAATAGAACGACAGAAATGCTTCTTCCCCCCCTCCCTACCTCTATAACAATATACTCAACAACCCGCCGCAAACCATGCAAGCCTCTCTTGTAGTGAATAATTAAAAAAATATTTTTCCCCTTTTTGTTTCCCCTTGTTTAGCTACCAAGAAAGCAATCTATTGAGAATAGCAACTAAGGCATCAGCTGCCATCTGACATTGTCCATTTAAAAATGCCAAGGCTGTCTTCAAGGAGAAAATAACTAAAAATAAGTCTCTAAATTGCAGGTTTCATGGGGTAAAAACTCACGCTCTCTGGTTTGTAACTATTGATCAATATCACATAGCAGTTTACAGAAGAATCTCATCAAAATAATTCAGTATCTGGAAAAGCAATTTGAAGGTTTGTGTAACTATAGTACAAATCCAAATATTTGCACAGATAAGTGATATTTGCCGATCCTCTACCTGAAGTTTCCCAAGGTGCCATGTTCCGGATATGCTTACAACTTCCAGTATCTTGTCATGCATACACTGGGGATTAAAGTTATCGTACGTATCATCCTCATTCTGCCACAAGTCTACACCAGCCATGTAGCTTCCAATGTTTGCAACTAGTACACCCTCTGTGTCCTGTAGAGTTCAACAAGGATATCTACAATAAACCTTATAAATCAATACTTGATAAATTATAAACTCTATTATCTAATAATTTTTTATGGTCCCAACTTGGCCTAATAGGTTAAATTAATATCTTCAATAAATTAACAAGATAATACTTTTCTAGAAAACTTCTATAATTTTATTATACCAATCATATTATAAATCAATAATTCGATAAAATTACATATACATAGATCACTCATTGTGATATCTTCTTAGAATGATCCCATTTTAACTTAATCTTTTCTTAAAAATTCAAATTTAGTGGGATCTTATCATATCTAATTTTTATATTGCAATAAAAAGCTATGATGTATTGCTGAAAACAAAACAAGTTTCTGGTTGATTAAACAAATGTTTGCTGAATGATAAAGACAATTTATAAATTTATAAATTACTAATTTATCAGTAAATTAATATCTCCTTTAATTACTAGATTTTATCCGGTTCAATACTATTAATTTATAGAAGTTCTATTATAATTTCAGGCACTGAGAACTAATTGAAGCAACCATAAGGAACAATCAAGATGAGCATTCATCAGTTTGTATTCGAGATAAAACTTGTGTGACTTTCAATTAAAAAGCTACTCATAAGAATAATTTGATATTTTTAAGTAAATTTTACTATAGGAAGATCATGGCCACTATCATCATGTCACTCAAAAACAATTAGACATTAAATATTTTAAGACATTTATAAGATAAGATAATCTGTCCTACAACAGGAAAACTAAAAAAGTTGATATGATGGACATCAGTTTATGGCTTAATATGAAAAAACCTATCAATACCATCCACTACCTACAGTTGATGTGATACTCACCTCAGGGACCTCTATCTCAACACCGTCAACTTCCACTCTAACTTGCCACGGAAAGTCTGCAAATGTTCTATCCATTATGCTCTTAGCACCTTCTCTAGCATAAAGGACTTTGTTCATAAACTGCAGTCACAATACAATAATTTCAGCAAAATGGTGTTAAAAATACACTTGTCAAAATATTAACACTAAGCAATGGAGCATGCATCAAAACACTGTCCAGCAGCTTTGTCAACACCTCCTGTCACTACTTAGTATGAATTATCCAATTACAAGAGAAATAAAATAGTAGCTCGGAAAGTTTCTCGAGCAAACATCTGTCTCTCAACCAAAGATAAGACACTCTCAACCTCTTCAACTTCTTATCAAAATCCCTATATAAACTATAAGTACCACGCCCATCTCTGCCTCATCAGATTATTACAGTGACAATTTCCATCGTTTTCTTTGTCCAACTCTCAGATAAATAAAAGGTGAAATGAATAGAGAGGTTGTAATTGGTTCGGCATTATATTAGCATATGAGAATGCAAGAAAGCACAAAAGATTCGTCTAAACATTAGATTCATGTGTATGCTTGACAAATCCTTAAAAACAAAAACTTGATCCAACTGAGTAGAAAAGAACTTTATCATAATGTATATCAGCAAACAGACATACAAGTGTTCTACATTACCAAACTATTTTTCCCTGAATAATTGCTCATCCTTTGTCCCTTTATACCCCTAGAACTAGAGATAATTAGCTTTTGGATGAACAATTTAAATAGACGAGGAAAGGAATTGTATCCCTTATGCAAATAAAAGTATGCTAAATATTCCAAGCATTTTCAGTTCATGCCTAATTTTTTCTTAAGAAGATCCAGGTATTATTTGGTGTGAAATGGCTTCTTTTATGCAACTCCTACTTCATCATTGTAGGTAGTTCCCTCTTGTTAATTATTAGGCAAAAGAGTTGACACTTTTTTCCAGCCAAAGTTTGCACTAACCTGGTTATAGAACTTCTCAGGATTCTCCTCACGTAGATTGTGAATGTCCAAAGCAACCTTTGCATCACAACCAACTCCTGCAACAGTAGTTATG
This sequence comes from Erythroxylum cassinoides, assembly GCA_027478405.1. NCBI lineage: Eukaryota > Viridiplantae > Streptophyta > Magnoliopsida > Malpighiales > Erythroxylaceae > Erythroxylum > Erythroxylum cassinoides. Next base: position 61,570,729 of record JANIPM010000006.1, read on the forward strand.
ATTGAAATGAAAACCTGACACAGATGGAATTGCACATTATGATAAAGAAAGTATGGTCTTTTCTGCATAGTCTACCATTCATCCCAAAAAAAAGTCATTAAAATGAACTTATAAAATTGATGGAAAGGTGAGCAAAAGTTCATGCAGGAAGCAAAAGAAAAGTCCCCTTAAATTACAAATATACGTAAGAATCAGTCAAATCTGAGCCAAATCAAAATAAGGCTTGGGAGTGCTAATATTGGCTAATAAGAAGCCCAACATCCCAACCATCAAAAGTTAGAAGCACATAAATGTGATACATGAAGACAGATTTAAACATTCAATTAAAATTTGTTAACATATGTAAAAACTTAGTCAGATATGGAGCCAATCAAAAAACTAAAGCTTCGGAGTGCACTGATACATGCAATTGAAATTTGTTAATATATGTAAAACTTAGTCAAATATGGGGCCAATCAAAAAATTAAAGCTTAAGACTGCTGATACTGCACTTATACATGAGAAAACCAGCTACCCCAACTACCAAAAGTTAGAAGACATAAACCTGATTCAAAAAGCCAGATTTAAAAGTGAAATTAAATGCTAGACCCATCAAAAGATTTGAGGCCTGGAACTGATACATGAGAAACACTACTAATCCAACTATCAAAAGTTCGAAGCACAAAAATCTGATTCATGAAGCCAGATTTAAAAGTGAAATCTTGAGGTGCAATACAACCCTTTAACCTAAAATCTAGACAAGGGAAAAAAACATTAATAGAACTGGCAGCTGCAAAATATCCTACTCTTTGATTTCATCTTCATATTCACATACCAAGATAATTATTCATAAATTTCAGAGAATGAATATGCTTTCCCTGATTATTTATGATTGCAACCTTCCACCGGTCAAGAATTGTTACTGCAGAATGCTCTATGTGATGTAAAATTGTGCAAAGGCCCCCTTGTCTCTCAACTGAACTCAAACCACCTCCCCAACCCAGTACCCTGGCAAGATCATTTCCAGTTCCAGCTGGTAGAATAGCAACTGGTGGAGGAGAAACAAAGTTTTGTTTGTCTATTGCATTGAGAACCCAGCCAACAGTTCCATCTCCACCACAAACTAGAACTCTGAAGTGAGGCACCTTTCTGAATAAGTAGAGGCCTACTTCGGGTCCTTGTGTTGAGCTCAGTTCACAAATCTGTAAGAAGATTTATAGAATCAGTATAGATGAGGAAGTACCAGAATAGAGACCAAATTAATGAAAAACAACACAGAGCATAAGGCATTTTCAACCACCAAGATCTCAGCACTTATCTTTCAAAAGTAAATTAGAGACATCTAATGACTGTATTATCTTAATCAAGAAACCTTGATAAAGCACAATTAGAGACGAAAAGGAAAAACAGATGTAACTTGAAAAACTTCACTTGTCTATGTAAAACAAAGCACTGACAAAGTTTCAACGCCTGAATCTTTTACCCAGTTAAGACCAACTTGAAGATGTTTAATGTAAAACATAAAATAAAAAGCTTACAAAGAACTCCACATCATGAACCTCAATACTATCTTTTAGTTAGGCTTAGGTGATGATGTGCTCGTCCATTTTTGTATTCAAGTATAAAGGATTTGCTATTTCGGAAGGATCAAGTTTAAGTAGATCGAAATGCTTCATACATCAGATGAAATTCAACAAAATAACCTGTGTAGAAGTGTTTGTTCCTTGAAATATACCATCTCCTTCCCACTCATAAATACCTACATCCATCAAAGCCATCTTAAGAATACAAAGGGTGCGGCTCAATCAAAGAAATATAGTTTGAAGAGCAATATGAGTTTCATTACTTCACATAATAAATAAATTTTCAACTGATCGATTTGAAGAAAGACAACAAAAAGATTAGTACAATTAAAACACCAGGAAAGAAGTTCAAATCAGTTTCAGAAATTTTGATGATTGGAAAAACTTGAACCTGAACAGGATTCAGCAGAAAGTTCAGACGCTCCCTGAGGGAACCACCGCGCTGAGCCCCACTCTTCTTGTTTATGAAAACTAACAAGGGTCTAGACTCGGGTGGTAAATCTGTTATTTCATATCTCTGTTTCATTCTTAACTCATTCTTCTGATTCATTGATCCACTTCTTTTGAAAATAGGCTTTGAGTCCAGCTTATCTGCAGCTCCATCATGGCATGGACTACCCAAGCTTATGGTACCATCACATCCCTCTTCTGTGCTGCGAGAACCATTTATCAGTGGCTGGGTGTCAAGTGTACTTTCAGTGAACATGTCGCAGGTACTACTACTGTGGCCAGTGTCTACAGATGTTTCACTACTGTGCTTGTACTTCTTGCTCTGACTCCTAATACTTGCACGCACTGAAGAAGCAATCTCATTTGCCCCATGTGTGATTGAGCTCAAAAATCCACCTGAATTCAATTCCTTAACGTACAGTGGTGACAAGATCAACCTTTTAAATGGGCCTAGATCACAAATATCACCAGTTTCAGAAGACATACTAATATGACAATCAACATGTACAAGTCGTTGACACCACAAACAACACCATATGGGGGAACCACTAAGAAATGACCCACCACCTGGTTCTTCACAATAACTACAACTGGTAGTTTCATCGAGTTGGTCTGCTATCTCTGTCCAGCGAACTGCCCATTGGTGCATCACGTGCTCATGTCCAAACATAGATACACATTTACAATCCTTGGATGCACCTGAAGAACAGCTTAAATGCACCGCAGTGCTGCAAATGCTACACCGGTGAAGGAAACTGTCCAATGCAACCATAGGCCCAAGAGTTTGAGAAGGAGACATGGATTTCAAACATACGCAACAATTCAAATTCTTCCCACGAGACATGGATTCAAGTTCCCAAGTATGAGGAGCCATGGGGACCTTGACACTTGCCTTTGGGTTTTTCTTTGATCTGGCTACAGCTTTCATCCAACTCAAGTTTATGTTTCTCCTCCATTGAAAAGCTGTGTAAGCTATAGTCAAAATGCCAACTAAAGCAGCAATAAAACAAGATAATATAAAGAGATGAGAATCAGATGGATTCATGCTGCTCCAACTAGGAATCAACATCTCAAAATCTCTATAATCATCCATTCTTCAAGATGGCTTCTTTGGCATTCTACAAACCTCAAACCAGACAAAGAGAGCTACCAAGTCACAGTAAAACCGTTCTGAATGTACATCCACTGAGATAAATATTGAGCTGAAGCATAAATTACCGGATCACAACGTAACATTTAAATCACAGTACTCATTCCACAAAAGCAGCTACCAAACATATATTGACGGGTAACTGACAACATTGAAAGTTGACTTCAATCCCAATAATGATTCAAAAGATGAACCCGAGACAATACCCCATGAAATCGTTAATCCTCCTCCTATAGCTCACAACAAAATGGAAAGAAAATGTGTCCAACACCTGTCACAAGTCCAAAACAAAAACCTAGAACTTAAATTACAATAAACCACGTTCACAGTACAATAATGTTACACCATGTTTGTCAAATAAATGTCTTAAGCACAAGAGTAAAAACTCGGTTCATAATACACCAACCATCTTGAAAAGCACATCAAGAAACAACGTGAAAGAGATAGCAGTGAAGCAGAACATTAAGAATAAAAAATAACTAATAAATGATCCTCTTAGTACAGTCTCCAACTTGCTAAACCAGACAAGCTAATCATTCTAGCAATGAGATTACCCTAAAAGAATACCAATATACATAGTATCAGGTCTCGTCACAAATTAAAAAGAAAAAAGAAAAAGAAAAGCAAACCATCAAACGAACTTTCTGAAAATAATGGTAAAAAGCTATACGAAGACCAAGGCATTCAAGTTAGAGCTTACAGCTACAGCAAGTGGAAAACGCTGATCGAAGATGATTGAAACATGCTAAATCCCTAACCAAACATTGATGTAAGATTCGAAATTTGGTAGTGGAAGCAAGCAAGATGCATCGAAGCTTAATTTTATTAAACACATTCCAATTTAATGAAGAAAAGGTGACGATCACTTTATTCCAAAGTATTTAAATAATATTTCTTTAACTTTTCAGAAAAGAAAGGATAATTCAAATTTTAAAAAATACCATGAAGATAGGTTCTCGATGGAAGCCACGCGCAGCGAGGAGGATGACGTGTGTTTTGCGCAACCCCTCACCTAACAATTCACCCGAAGAAGTATTAAGCACCAATTGCTTTCAGAGCATAAAATTGCTTTTCCTCTTAGACGTAAGTTTTTTAATAAAATGTAGCAATATTGATCAGAATGAAATAATTTATAATATAATAAAATATAAATAAATATAATATTAAAAATTATTATTTAAAAAATGTAAAAGAGTTTATAATATAATTTAATAAAATATTATTTAGATAAAGGTTTATAATGTAATACAGTGTAAAGTTGTTTATCATTTTACATTCTATTCTC
>JANIPM010000006.1:61623638-61653706 GCA_027478405.1 Erythroxylum cassinoides
ACATGTAATAGTTAAATACTGTTGAGTGTCTTTTACGACTGAAATTGTTTTATGATCGAAAATGATTTCGTATTAAAGCGGGCCCAAACTGTTTACTGATTTCCGCGCATGTGATTGTTTTTGAAAATAAAAATGTCATACTGAGTTTTGGACTGTTTTGACTGCTCTAGCATACCACCCTCGTGAGGCATAGGCTCGGATATCACTCTCGATGTCGAGTTTGGGTCTTGCGGGACTGGGATGCTACATAAGGTCTCCTGCAGTTGCTCATATCAATCATAAGCATAAGGATTCTTTGACCAATTAAGGGAGCTTGCATTTTGAGAAAACTATAGAAAGACTTACCTGCATCTCGGAGAGCAATTCTCGTGAAGGCGGCAGTAGATTCAAGCTTGTTTCGGCTTTGGAAAGCTTGTTTGAAGTCATGGAGACCGAAATCAAGTATTTTCTGTATTTCTTTGTTTTTTGCCCTTTCACCGATCTGGGGTACGTAACTAAGGTACCGTTACGTATTACATATGTTTCTCTAGAATAGAATTATTCATGTGATAAACAGAAAGACCATTTTTAATTTCCTTTGACTGACCGATAGTTTTTTTAAAATTAATTGAACTGTTTGCTCCTTTAATAAACATTTTTGCTGTAACTCTTTCCTTTCTGTTTATTAATCTACGACAGATTGGTCTAATTTTTTTGTAAACAATATTAACTCTTTTTGATGTATTAAAACAATATATTGTGGCATATTTCTGTTAGAGTTAAGAGGTAAAAATAAGTTGATGAGATTATTCATATATGTGAAAGTTTTCCCTTGTATTTAATTTCCATTGACCTTTGTAGATTGCTGTGCTTTGGGATCCAAATTCTTATAGTTAAAAGAAATTACTTTCTTCCTTATCTCACCTATCAAAAACCTCTACAAAGCTAGCTTGCTTCACTAACTCAAAATCCCGACAAAAGATGGATCCCATAACTTGGAAGCTATCGTACATAATTACTAATCTATTCTAGGATGGAATGGAAGAACTAATCCGTACTCACAATATTCATTAGGTTTTAATTAGAGCTCATATATTCTCATACATCTTGGATAGTATAGATGGTAAAGAGTTGACTTCGGTCAATCTCAAACCCAAGTCCTATATGGCCTGAGTGACTAAAAATTTTTTTAGTTCAAATTTTGATAAAGTCTAAATTATTTAGATTGGACTTAAGACTAACTAAGTTTTGAGTACTTTGAAACAAACTTGAAGCATTCAACTCAAACTTGGTCATGAATACACCAAAAACTAACTGTTCATCATTTTACAAAATGACATTGTTTTATTTTATTTTTTTAATAATATGGGAGGCAAAATTCCATTAACTGCTGATTACAGCAAACACAATTTGGGGGTGGTGGTATAGAAGCGATCCTTGTCTAAAGTTATGATGATCCCTAAAGGAAGGGTTGTGAAAACATGGTAATCGAATAGAAGGCTTAAGGCAAAATTTGCCATCCAATCTACTACACAATTTCCTTCATGATAAGTTTGTACCAGGCAAATTTCCCAATCTTTGGAGAGAAAAGTTTTGACGTCATTTTACTATATACAAATGATGACATCTAGTATGTGAAAGAAGTTGAGGCTTCAAAATTAAACCTAACTCAAAACCTTAAAAAAGGACTCAAATTGGTTTAAAACTCAAAATTAAAAAAATGTTTAAATTCAATCCAAAATTGGATTAAATTGAGTTGATTCTGTTGACTTTAAGTTAGGTGAAATTGAACTCGAACCTTTTTACTATACCAATTGGATATGTGTTCCAATTTGGAAACCAATTGTGACATGCATTTCTGCTAATAAGCCAACAAATAAAGAAACCAAAGCCATTTTTGTTAACCAATCAGATGGAGCGCGTTATCAATCTTTGAGTCACTGATTACTTAAAGGGCATGACTACATGGCCGACTGGTGGTGCTCATCTGTAGCCACCTTCTTGCCACTTAAATAATTTAAATGGAAATATAAAATGAATTTACTTTTTAAAGAATAAAATAGCAACATTATATTGTTGAACAATCTTTATGAATTTTTTTTTCTTCTTCTTGCTCATCATGTTTCATGTTTTTCTATAAATTATCAATCTTAAAATAGAATTGAAAGAGTCTTTATTTCTTTTTTACTTTTCAAGTTTCTTGTTGTGATTTTTTTAAATAGTTTATAAAAACGTATTCTTCTTAATGTCCGTAATATTTCTTGTTTTCGATAATTAAAAAATTCACAATAGGTTTAAACAGAGCCACAAAATTTTTTGACAAGAATTACACACTTAAGTTAACCAGAGAGATGACAAGGATTAAACAATGACTTGTCTTACCTTTAACTTCAATACTGAATTTGAGAACTTGGTCATTTATGAATAAGCTCATACAAACCTCAGAAAGCTTAATTGGTAAGCCATAAATACTATTTTGGACAGAAAATCATGAAATGTATTTAAAAAAATACTACCACCCCATGAAAACAATAACATGCCTACATAGGTAAAAACTACCTCCTTTAACAGATAACTCACATCTTCACTTCAATATGGGAATATTATAATCGAGTACAAAGAATATCATGTCTTAATAAAAAACTAATTTAGGACTTTACACATCTAATACCACATATCTAACAAATAAGTCTCATCTTCACCTTAATATGATAATACCATTACTCAATATGAAGAATATCATGAAAAATCTCCATACATCACTTCTCTATATACAAAATACCAGCAATCCTTAGAAATAAATAACACCTTCATTTTAGTATGAGAATCTATATTCAAGTATTAAGAATACAATTTTCCAATACAAATTATACTAGGACTCTACACATCTAATACTATGCCTTGTAAAAAGATACTATCACTCATAACAAATAATTCACACTTTTAAATCAATTAAAATACCATCCCTGATTAAAAGAATATCATACTTGAGTGCAAGCTATAGCATGATTTCATACATCTAATACTCCATATATATAGGTAAAAAACCATCAACCATAATAGATAAATTACATCTTCATTTTAATATAAGAATATCATTACCGAATATAAAGACTATCACGTCTTAATAAAAATAATGTTGGGACTCCATACACTTAATATCACAACTATATAAAAAAAACATCACCACCTATAATAGATAAGTCATCCCTTCACCTTAATATGAAACTACCATCATTTAGTATTAAGAATACTATGTATAACTTTCATATATTCAATAACAATTTTGTGAAAAAAAAGATTATTACAAATAAATAACAATTTTACTATAATATGAGAATCTATGTTTGACCATCAAAAATACAAACCTTTACTAGAAAATATACTAGGATTTTCTACATCTAGTACAAAAGATACTGGTACTTATAACAGATAGTTACACTTTCAATTAAAAATTAGAATATCATCACTAAGTAAAAAGAATATCATGACTTCTACATCCAATATCATATGTATGTATGTAAAAACCATCACTTACATCAAATAAGTCACACGCTCATTTTAATATGAAAAATATCATCATTGAGTACAAAGAATACCATGCCTCAATAAAAACTACACCAAGACTTCATACACCCAATATCACGCCTATACATAAAAAAATATTACCATTCATAATAGATAAGTCACGTCTTCACCTTAGTATGACAATGCCATCACTTTAATATTAGAATACCATGCTTTGATACAAACTACATCAGTTGTGATTACATTTTATACCATATTTATTAAAAAAAATTCCATGACTCATAAAGGCTAAGTAATAACTATAAAAATTAGTTGCCCTTTTTTATACCACTCAAGGTGCATCCATCTTTATTGAAGTGTAAATCATAATCCTTTTCCAATAATTGTCCAACATTTGATAGATTATGGCAAAGAGTAGGAGCATAATACACATCAGAAATATTATTTAAGGATTTCCTCTTCCCAAAACTGGAATCTAGTAGTTATCGGCAAGCTTTATTAAAGAATGAAAGGATTCATCTAATTTCGAAAAAAACTTCATTCCTTCCACTTAAGTGATTGTTGTAACATGAGTCTATCAACCATTGATAAATATCAGTATTACTGCTTTCATGACCCGCCATAAACAAGGTCTTTGGGTTATTATTCTTAGTGACTTTAGCTCAATTATCTTTATGCTCTGGTTTCGACCATGACATTCTCTATTATAGTGACCATATTTTTGACAATTTGACACTGCATATCTGACTTGCACTCAGATTGATAATGACCCAACTTGTTGCATTTATAAAATTGAATATTGGATTTATCCTGAGAAGATTCATCTTTGCCTTACTCCATCAACTCATATTGCTTGTTCAGACCTTATAGTCTTGTACGTTTAACTATGTATACTCCTTCATACATTTTAAGCATAATATTCCAAGCCTCTCTTGTTGTTTTAACATGGAATATTTTTTCAAGAATTGGCAACTTAATAGATTGACAAATTAAAAACGAGGTCTTTTTTTAATTTAATGAACAATCACAAACCAATTGTTGTGGTTCTTCAACCATTGGTTTTCCTTTTTCTACTAAGTCTTTCTCCAAAATTTCACTATACATATTGCTACTCAAATATAACTTCGCCAAATGTTTTCACATTGTAAAATTGTTTTTGCCATCAAAGTTGAAAATTGATAATTGCATTGGTTGGACTTGTTAAACTTGAAGGGGCATCTTACAAAGCTTTCACACATTTTTTCACTCACTTTTGTTTTGATTTTTTTACAAATCCTATATAATGGCCATATTTATAGAAACAAAGTTAGTTATTACTGACTATAATTGCCAGCTTCAGTGACCTATCCAAAGGAATTCAAATATAATACTTTACAACCTATAATCTATAAAAATGTATAAAACCAAGTTTAATTTCTAACATATATAACATCTTTAAAATCGAAAAGAAAAGAAAAACAAGGAAATCTTTGCAAAGGAGAATGCAGTTTAAACTATCAAGAGACATTGGTTTAGGCACAACATACTATTGTTATTGTAGCATTACATGTTAGATTATTAATGTCTCATGTAATAAATGTTTATAACGCTTAATATCGACATGATGGGTGTGGTAGTTAAAAGGTGGTTTTCTCAAAAACCACTGATAAACATCGCCTCTTTTGGTCCTATTCTCGCTTATTAAGTTGCTTCTATCAATAACCATCAAATAAGAGACAAAAGTGAGAAAGCAAGGAAAATAATAGAAACATAGAAGAGAATCTGAAGAGTTTGATTTTCGTACCGACATCAAACGACTTTATGGATCAAGGTACAACTACTTTATATGTGAGAATTATATATGTTTAAGATTCTGCATAATCGTATAATGAAGTGAGAGTTTACATGTGGTATTAGAGCATCTGGTTGTGAACTGTATGATTATCTGTTACGTTTTTGGGTTCTGAAAATCTTCATGCTTTTCTGTTTGGACAAATTTACAATGAAATTTTCAAGTACGTGAGATATGTCTGTGCTTTTCTCGATGGTGTCACACCGTCGAGGGTGATGCGTGACCAACATCACTGATGACAAACGTGTGTTCACTGTCTGTGCTCGTCGCTGGGAATGTTGTAGTGTCGAGGATGACGGTGAACTCATTAGGTCTATGACATCATGCCTCGGTGATGATCCAGATGCTACCAGTGACGATGGCATATGTCAATGTTGGTGATGCCATACTAGAGATGCCAAAATCGGGCCCATGTCAAAAAGGGCCCAGCCTGCCCGGCCTAGCCCGATTTTGGCCCTAGTTGACTAGACCACGAGCCGATCATGGTCCGCTTGGCCAGCTCATTGACATCTCTATGCTAGATGCTGTTGATCGTTATGTTACAACGTCCGTGTCGTATGTTTATTGTCGGCTTCCTTCCTCAATGTTGCTGGTTGATTTTGATAATGATGAATAGTCATGTTAGTGTATGTGAAACAATGTTAATAGTATTAAACAATAAAAGATGAATGAACGTGAACAGTGTAATTATGCATGCATAAACAGTTATGTTAGTGTACATGAAATAGTGTTAATAGTATTAAACAATAAAAGATGAATTAATGTGAACAGTGTAATTATGCATGCATGAACAGTTATGTTAGTGTACGTGAATTATAGAATTAATTATAATTATCAACAGTACAATATATACATGATAACGTGAATAGAAAAAAAAGGATGAAGTACATGCATGTTAACTTGTTTTTGGATTTTGATAGCATCACTGTTATCAAGATTAATAATAATTATGTACAATGTTTCGTATGCATATACGTTAATAATAATGATTGGCAGTGTTTCGTATGCAAATATTATTTTAGATTTGTGAATCACCAAAGTGATCAAATCTTTAGGATAATTAGTTCTAAGTTGACTAGAATTTTTCAATCACTCACTCATAAAATTAATGCTATCAATGAAGTTTATCTATGAGTAGATTAATATTCATTATTATGAAATTTATGAATTACTCAAAGGTTAATTAGTTGTTTTTATAATTAATAAATATGATTGTTTGGTAATCTAAATGCACTATTAATTTAACTTATTTATCCAAAGATAATAAGTATTTCTAAGTAGTGTATGCATCATTACCTAATAATGTTAAATATTATTGGCATCATTATGATTATTTTGTGCATTGATGTATCACCCAAAGGAGAACATTAATGTACATTAATTGTTAACATAATCTTTCATCTGAATCTTTATAATATGTTAGTTTATGACTCAAAGCATTAATGTTAGGCGTGTATTTATTGCAATTTTTGTCCCTATATCTTTACATTCATAAGCTTCATCTGTACCAATATTTAATAGGCTAAATTTTTCTGACTAGAGTGAACAAGTCCAATTTCACCTTGGAGTATTAGATCTTGATTTGACACTTCAAGTTGAGAAGCCTGCTACTATTACTGATACTAGCAGTAATGAAGAAAAGGTTCATTATAAAGCTTGGGAAAAATCAAATAAACTGAGCTTGATGTTTATGCGAATGAGCATAGCAAACAATATCAAGTTAGCTCTTCCCAAAATTGAAAGTGCTAAAGAATTTCTGAGTTTTGTGGAAGAGTGCTCCTAAACAGTTGATAAATCTCTTGTTGGGAAATGAATGGGTACTTTGACCACCATGAAATTTGATGGTTCTCGTACTATGCATGAACACATCATTAAAATGACAACAAAACTTAAGTCTTTGGGAATGGAAGTGGATGAAAACTCCTTATACAGTTCATTTTGGACTCTTTACCTTCCAAGTATAGTCCGTTCCAAATGAGCTATAATACCATGAAAGACAAATAGAATGTGCATGAATTGCACAGTATGTTAGCTCATGAGGAAACAAGACTTAAGAATTAAGGAAATCATTCCATCAATTTTCTGAAGTACATAAGAAACATGGAAAGGGGCAAGGACCACTGAAGACCAATGAGTCCTCCGTTAAGATCTAGAAGAAGACAAACAATAAAAAAAGTCATTTTTGTGGAAAATCTAGACACTTCCAGAAGGACTATCCACGACGTAAGGCTTGACTTGAAAAGAAAGGTAAGCTTAAGGCTTAGGTATGTTTTGAATCAAATTTAATTGAAGTTTCACGTAATACTTGGTGGACTGATTCTGGATGTACAACTCATATTCCTAATACTATGCAAGGATTCCTTACTATCCAAACCACAAACCCAAATGAGAAGTTTGTTTTTAAGGGGAATAGAGTAAAGGTTCCAGTGGAAGCAGTCAGGACTTATCGTTTAATCTTGAACACTAGACATCATTTAGATTTATTTGAAACTCTTTATGTACCTAGTATTTCTAGGAATTTAATTTCTTTGTCTAAACTTGATGTTACTGGATACTCTTTTAAGTTTGGTAATGGATGTTTCAGTTTGTTTAAGCATACTAGTATGATTGGATTTGGTATACTTTGTTATGGTTTATGTAAATTGAATCTTGATAATTTATATGCTGAAACTCTTTTGACCCTGTATCATAAAGTTGGAATTAAACGTAGTTTAGTGAATGACTGTTATACTTACTTATAGCATAAGCATTTGGGTCATATTTCCAAGGAAAGAATAGAAAGATTAGTAAAAAACGAAATTCTTCCAGATTTGGATTTTATTGATCTCAATATTTGTGTGGATTGTATTAAAGGAAAGCAAACAAAACATATAAAGAGAGGTGCCACAAGAAGCACTCAGCTTCTTAAAATTGTACACGTTGATATATGTGTACCTTTTGATGTTAATTCTTTAGGTAAAGAAAATACTTTATCATCTTTATTGATGATTATTCACATTACGGATATATCTATTTACTACATGAGAAATCTAAACCAGTGAATGCCTTAGAAATTTATATAACTGAAGTTGAAAGGCAACTAGCCAGAAAAGTAAAAATCGTTAGGTCTAATAGAGGTGGTGAGTATTACGGAAGATATGATGAAACTGGACAACACTTAGGTCCATTTTCTAAATTCCTAGAAAAGCATGGCTATGTGCTCAATACACAATTTCAGATACGCCACAACAAAATGATGTATCAGCAAGGTGTACTCAAACCTTAATGGATATAGTTAGAAGTATGTTAAGTAATGCATCTTTACCCCTATCATTATGGATGTTTGCCTTAAAAACTGCCATATATTTGTTAAATAAGGTTCCTAGTAAGGCAGTTTCAAAGACATCTTTTTAACTGTGAACTGGTAGGAAACCTAGTTTAAGGCATTTGCATGTCTAGGGTTGCCAGGTAGATATAGGAATTTATAATCTATAAGAAAAGAAAATGGATACAAGAAAAATCAGTGGATATTTCATTGGTTATCCAAAAAAATCGAAAGGGTATAGATTTTATCATCCTAACCATCGTACAATAATTATTGAAACTAGAAATGCTACGTTTATTGAGAATGGTGAAATTAGTAGGAGTGACATTTCACAAAATGTGGAAATTAAGGAAGTTAGAATATAAGTCCCTTTGACTTGTGTTCCCACTACTCAAATTGTTGTTCCTTAAATTGTTGCACCGCATAACAATCATGAAGAGCAACAAATGCACGCTCTTGACATTCAACATGAACCTGCAATAGAAGAACCACAGGAAATAACATTAAGAAGATCCGAGAGAGAAAGGAGATCTGCTATTCCGAATGATTATGTAGTCTATCTACAAGAATTGGAAGATGACTTAGGAATTAATAATGATCCAGTTTCGTTTTCACAAGCCATTAATAGTATTAATGCTAATAAATGGTTAGATGCAATGAAATATGAGCTTAAATCCATGAAACATAATTGTGTTTGGGACCTTATAGAATTGCCTAAAGGGTGCAAGAGAGTTGGGTGTAAATGGGTTTTTAAGACGAAGCGTGACTCTCATGGCAACCTTGAATGTTACAAGGCTAGACTTATTGCTAAGGGTTTACTGAAAAAGATGGCATTGACTATAAGGAAACATTCTCACCAGTTTCCAAGAAAGATTCTCTCAAAATTATCATAGTACTAGTGGTTCATTATTATTTAGAGCTATATCAGATAGATGTGAAAAATGCTTTTTTAAATTGAAATTTAGAGGAAAATGTATATATGGATCAACCAATGGGTTTTTCAGTTGAAGGAAAGAACATATGGTGTGTAAACTGAAAAAGTCAATATACGTACTCAAACAAGCTTCCCGCCAATGGTATCTTAAGTTTAATGATAATGTTGTTTCCTTTGGTTTTAAAGAAAACATTGTTGATCAGTGTATATATCTGAAGGTCAACGAGAGTAAGTTTATCTTTGTGATTATGTATGTTGATGGCATCTTACTCACAACTAATAATCTTGGTATATTAAGTGAGACTAAGAAGTTTCCCTCAAACAACTTTGAAATGAAAGATATAGGAGAGGCAAACTATGTGATCGGAATAGAAATATTTCGGAATAGATCACAAGAACTATTAGATTTTTCTTAGAAAGCATATATTAATAAAGTTTTAGAAAGAATAAGAATGGATACATGTTCAGCGTCTCCAGTTCCAATTCAGAAAGGAGACAAATTTAGTCTCATGCAATATCCAAAGAATTATATGGAACGAAAACAGTTGAACGGAATTCCTTATGCATCTATTGTTGGGAGTTTGATGTATGCTCAAATGTGTACAAGGCCAGACATTAGCTTTGCAGTTGGTATGCTTGGTAGATACCAAAGTAACCCAGGATTGGATCATTGAAAAGCTGCAAAGAAAGTCTTAAGATATTTGAAAGGGACAAAATTAAGATCACATGCTTACTTATAGGAGGTCCGATCATCTTGAAGTAATTGGATATTCAGATTCAAATTTTGCTAGTTGTGTAGATACTAAAAAATCTACATTTGGCTATGTATATCTTTTAACCAGAGGAGCAATATCATGGAAGAGTGAGAAGTAGTCAATAATTGCTGCATCCACCATGGAAGCTGAATTTGTGGTGTGCTTTGAGGCTATGGTTTAGGCTAAGTGGTTGCGAAACTTTATTTCAGGTCTTCGAATAGTTAACAATATTGCCAGGCTACTAAAAATGTATTGTGATAATTCCACAACATTTTTCTTTTCTAAAAATGATAAGTATTCCAAAGATGTTAAACATATAGAATTGAAATACTTTGTCGTTAAAGAAGAGGTTCATAAACGTAGAGTGTCAATTGAGTACATTAGCATTAATCTTATGATTGTTGATCCTTTAATTAAGGAATTACCATCCAAAATATTTATGGGGCATATTGACAATATGGGCATTATTGTTGAGTAGGCATTAATACATATTATGATAACATTTATGTTTTAATGTAATTGACATTTTGAGCTCATTATTGAATTTGTTTATGCTTTACTTGATTTTCCGAATATGTATCCTGAATTGAATGGAATAATAATAATAGTTTTTGTCTTGAATAGAGATATTTTTTGATCAATTATGTATTTCCCATTTATTGATCATTTTATAGAGAAGACTAACTTTGTAATACATGGAAGGAAATATGTTGTTTAAATCACATACAACCGTCATGACTCACGTTAGTTCTAATTCTTGATTATGATGAATAATGTATTAAATGCACATTAAATTTAAATGACTAATGAAAATTACAATGTTACATGTGCCAAGTGGAAGAATGTTAGATTATTGATGTCTCATGTAATAAATGTTTATAACACTTAATATCGATATGATGGTGTGGTAGTTAAAAGGTGATTTTCTCAAAAACCACTTATGAACGTCACCTCTTTTGATCCTATTCTTACCTATTAAGTTGCTTATGTCAATAACTATCAAATAAGAGGCAAAAGTGAGAAAGCGAGGAAAATAATAGAAACATAGAAGAGAATATGAAGAGTTTGATTTTCGTAATGACATCAAACAATTTTATGGATCAAGATACGACTACTTTATACGTGAGAATTATACATGTTTAAGATTCTACATAATCGTATAATAAAGTGAGAGTTTACATTTCAGAGTATATGTTTGGGAAGAACAAGGAAAAAAGCATTCATGAGTAGAAGTGCTCTTGAGGAAATCGTTAAAAGGAAAAGAAGCCTATAGAAAACGATAGAAAGAGTTCCGTCGTGACAACTCCTTTAACCTTGTTATATTAAATCCTTTCCTTGTCATAAAAACATTCCATGATGTATAAAGAAACTGTGCAGGTACAGCTGCACATTTTACTAATGCGTTTCTGACCAAGGCAAGTCAACTTTCTAATTGCTGTTTGTCGTCCTGAGAGAGATTACTGTTTCAAATGCACCAACCAAAGCCTTCACTTTACTGCTCCTGGTCTGAGCAAGCTTACTCGCAGTCTCTTCAATCACATTATTGAGTAGACTCTGGACCACTCTCTTTACATACGAATCTTGGTGTTTCAGGACAACTTTCTCACACATAGTTGCTTCAACATTAGCTTCACTTTTCTCCAATTCTGCTGGCTTAAGGGTATCCTTTCTGGAATTAATTTCACCAATTTGGCTGTGAAGAGGGACACTTTGTCTAAATTGAAGTTTCCTTGGAGATTTGATCCCGAGCTGGAGCTCAACCACCTTCCCTGCCCTAAAACTTTGCTTTCTTGGAAGTGTGTCTTTTTCCTTTATACTATTTGAGTCACCATTTCGAGGCCTGGTCTTAGGTTCCATTTGAGCGTAACCTGATCTGTTTCCAGTTCCAATTTCATCAGTTTTGGAGGAACAAAGGGCACTACTAGGCTTTGATGATTCCAAAGAATATATGGATAATTGGGGTACAAGAGTTTGGACTTCATGCTTCAGGCTTTCGTTATCAACTGATTGAAGCATTCGAGCAGTATGAGTTGTACCTTCAGTGTGACTCAAGAGCTTCTTTGAAGGTTGAGCCAATTGACCGGTTTGATTAACACTTTGTCTACCCTTTGACCTTTTATCCTGGGGCGATGGGGACATTGATGGGGATGAGCATGTTGAATAACAGGAATTTTGAGCTGATTTCATAGTTTTTTCAACAACAGTTGATTCTGTCACATCTATAATCTTCTCCGGCAAACTCTCAATTTTGGCACGATCATAGTCGACTCGTCTGACTTTTTCATGATTGTCTAGATGAGAAAGCCCTCTCGGATTCTGTAAATTTTCAGTACTTGCTCTCGAATGTCTCTTGATTGAACATTTTGACGACAAAGAAATTATTGGTTGCATGAAAGATCTGTCAGACCAATTCTTGCTCCGTTTGGAGGTTCTCATTTCTTGTCTTCCTCTAACTTCATATTTTTCTATGCTACTCGAAATTGTATGTGATTTCAGAAGAGCCTTCCTCATCTTCTTGTCTTCTTGGACTTCACCATCTCCTTTACTCAAACATTCTTGTACAAGAACAGGAGATGCTTTGGATTGTACATTCAACTTTGAGCTGTCAACATGACCTGAACACTTGTCAAAAGCATAGGGAGGCAATGAACGTTGTTTTGATAGGATATCTCTTTTCTTGGTTGATGATGAGACTTTGTTATTGCTGACAAGAAGAATATCAGATTTGTGGCTTTTCAAGCAAAGGGTTGATGTTGAGCAGACTGCCAACTTATTTGGCTGTGCAACAATTAAAGTCTTTCCTGCTTCCTGGACTTCATCTTTTGGTCTGCTGGTCCTCTTCCGGATGGGAGTCCTTGTATTTGTATCAATTTTTTTCATTCCATTTTTGCAGTTATCATGGCATGAACCTGTTGAAGGTGAGAGATAACGAGAAACAACCTCTGCCTGGGCATATGGTAGAACCATACATCCAGTAGAATGCCTTCTGAGATGACCAGCTTTGGGATTAACATGTTTGACAGTCAATGAAAAAGATTCAACCTCTGGGACTGGTGGGGGGAAATCATTGTTCTGGGACATTAAGATTGGATCAGTTTTTGGAATCACTAATAAAGAACTGCTTTCCATGACCATAATGATTTTCTCAGCGGCAACTGCCACTCCAATAACAAACTTCACAACCTACAACAGGAAATTATACTTAGATAGAGACAGATAGGAGGGAACTAAAGGTGATATAATAATCCGGAAAAGATGACAAAATCAGAAGCAACATGAGAAAAAAATGCTATTTTATTTTTTTCTTGTGACTGGAAAGCTTGTGAAGCAGTGTTCATCAATATTCACTACTAGGAAACACCATTTATCTTCATCTCTGAAACTTTCAGAGGTGCCAGCCTTAAACAAACATGAGTGAATATTTTCTACCGAGTAGCAAAGATACTCATTCTCAAAAGAAGTATCTCATGTCAGTGTAAAGGAATTCTTGTGAGATTGTTTCTAATGGAAGCTTCAAGTGCTGTACGGACTAAATCCATCTGTACAGGATGTATTGAAGCATATCTAACCTAATGTTCTTATATCTGTTTCCTAACACATTCTTTTACGCACACTGAAGTTGAGGTTGTATAATAGCTGTTCTGGAACCAGAACCTTAGATCACTGGAGCACTAAAGTACCCAGAAGCAAACACTGCGCAGTTAATGTTCATCATAACATCATGGTATAGAAGAAGATCCTTATATATCAATTCATATACAAAAGCATTATGTTGGGAACCAATTTTAACTCAGGCGTCTTTATGTGAATGTCCCATCGCATCCCTATCAGTGTGAGCATGAAGCAATTGTTACATTAATGTTCATCAAGGCCGTATATGTACGTGAATAACTGTAAACAAGATCCAATTAAACAAGGTCATTGCGCCAGATATCATCACCAGTTCCCATATTCATGGAGCAAAAATGGATCATCCCAGTTCCAAATTCGGTTCAAAATCACCACATTAAGCAAAATGGAAACGAACCCTTTTCTATAATCCTCTAAAGAAATCTCATTGCAGGGTAAAAATAGTACGGAAAGAGAGTAAAGATCGTACCTTTTCCTCGGCAAAAGAGAGCAGAAACAAGGAAAGGAGACCAGCTCTCTCTCTCTCTCTCTCTCTCCCCGCTTCCCTTTTTGCCAAGGAAATGGTTGTTAACTCGGAGCACTTATCGAGGAATAAGAAATGAAATGGCGCGTTGGTTGCAGTTTGAGCAACTAGCAACCAAAGAAAGAAAACAGAACAAAGAGTGTTTGGTTTCTATTACAATGATGAAACTAATTTTTACAACTCTATCCGAAGCGAATGCTGAGGCGGGAGGTTAAACAAAATGTTTATTCGGTTATTTGATGCGTCCCTGGAAACGGGGAAAGATAATAGCTTACAGTTCATGAAATTTGTAGAAGCGTTTGAGGAGAGCTGTCCAAATTAATTCTGCATGTTTAGTATAATAGGTTAAGTTTAAAAATTAAAGAGATTAAGTTTAAAAATTAAATCCACTTTGTAAATTATTTTAAATATAAACCTAAAAATTTTAACTTTAAATAGAATTTTAATTATATCCAACTCATATGAAAGTTTAATTTTGAGAGGTAAGAGGTAATTTATTTTTTCATCATGGTATGTTATTTCCAGACTTTATTCTATTTTAGTGAGAAATAGTACAAAGCCTAAGAAATAGAATTAATATAATAAGAGTAATCACCAATAAAATAAATAAAAAGCGCCCCACCAGTCGAGAAAAGTTACCTGGGAGGAAGTTGTATATTAGCTACTTAATTTTGCATTTCTTCTTTCTTGTCAAGTCAATCTCAAGAGTTCAGTTTCACCATTAACGTCTAGTGCTTACCATGTCTGCTATTATTCAGATCAAAAGTATGATTCCTTCTTCACGTTATGTAAAAGAACATTTGACAGTAAAGCACAAATAAACACAAGCAGATTGAGACAGTAAGGTCATAATGTTGAAAACTTCGGTAGGTGCATAACTTATTCGAGTGAAAAACCATGATGTTCAACAGTATAAACAAGACTTAGCGTAGAAATGCCTCCTCTGAAGGTTGTCCTCATATGTACACAAGCAGAATACACTTTTAAGAGATCCTCAACTGCCACAAACTCTCACGAGCTTATTTATCAGTTTCCTGGTTTTGAGACCAGTAAGCTGGTAATCTGGGAAAGTTCTCTAATTGTGCCCTTCTTTTTTTGTGGTTAGAATGGTGTAGCAAGTAAATCAGGTTACTATCAGGTAATATCAGTATGTAAAGTCATGGTAACTCAGGTGATGATTTCTCTCATTAACCAGTCCAGGCAAGGGAAGGCGAAGGACAGGATAAGAAAAGATGGGATGGCAAACAAAATAGTGATAATGATGTAAAGGGCTAATATAGCAGCACTAGCAGGTATTGCATACAAAACAATCAGAAGAAATATGACGATCAAAGGGAACTTTGCCGTCAAATGAGCAAAGAAAGCCAAGGACTTAAGAAGGGAAAAATGAAGTCTCTCTGTATTCATGTATCTTATATTAAGGTGTTCTTGATCACGACGAAATGCCAGCTGTTCCTGGGATTCAGCACTAGATCGCCTGTTGGTTACTGGGCTAGATTGACCTTCGACAGCTGAACTCATGTGTGAAGAGCAGGTTGAATGCTGATCCCTGCGAAATGAGAATCGTTGCTTTGACCCATCTCCATTCATGCTTTCAACCATCCAGAGTAGGAAATAGTTCTTGCGAGGAAACCTGAGACTTCCCTTGTAAACCAGTCTAAAAGATAACAAATTGCACCACGGACAAGAGATGAAGAACGGAAGTTCAATCGGCAGAGTAGGGAGCTTGACCATAGCCCTCTGCAGCCCTAACACACAATTCTTACAGAGGGTGTGGCCACACCACAAGACATGAGGCACATTCTCGACAATATTGAAGGATTCCCAGCATATAGGGCATTCCAATCCCTCGTCTCTGTTGCTGCTTAAAGCCGGTTCATCATCAGAGCAGTCTGAAGGAGCTTGACTTTGCTTCGAAAGATCATTCCTCGAGGCAACCTTTCTGTTGATAGCTTTCGAAGCAAAACTCCACATTGGGCACTTCAAAAGTACTCGCTTATCAACACTAGCATGAGATAGCAAATGACAACAAAGGAGATAATTATTTTCAAAAGAAGGGCATCTGGCAAAAGTAATGAATATCCTAAACACTAAAAAGTGCACAAAAATTGATCCCTAACCCACAACATCGCTCTTTGGCACCTTTCATCTGTCTAAAAGTTGAAGAAATCTGACTTCGTAGGGCATTAATCTATGTGTTGAGCATTAAAACACTCCCAACTTTATTTATAATACTACCAGAAAAAATGGGTGAGCAACCATCCATCTCAATTAGCCAACTGAAACCGAAGTTCAGGGGAAAGAGAAGAAAATGATGCAATACTTTCAGAAACAACAATAACACGTGGAATCACGGTAAACAAGACAGATGAAACTCCAAAAGATATCTAACTTGGAAAGATATGAAAACAAAAAGACATATTCCTCGGAGAACCATTGATTCCTTATTCATAGATCTGCAAAATTTCCTAAGCCCTAACTATTCGCACACCCAATGCTTAGAGTTGAAGACAGAAGAATAATACCTTCAATGGATAAGAAGACAAACAGAACAGAGAGAGGAAGAAGATGCAGAGTGTGGACGTTGCTGTGTGTGGACGTTGCTGTGTGTGCGTGGGAGAAGAGTTCTGTCCGCTGGTGGGAACGTTGGCTGCTGTTGGTTGAAGTGGGTTTGTGAGAGTATTCAATTCATGTTTTGTGGATGGGTAACGCTAACGTGTGAGGAGAGCAGCGACGTGGGTTGAATTCACGTGATTCTAAACGTGAATTCAACCCCTCAATAATGATGCATTTGAATCCTATGTTGAATTCAACCCATGCACTTTTTTAGTACCAAACAACTGAATTGAATTCAATCCCACGATTTCATTAAATTCAGGCCTTTTCTAATAGGGTGTAATTAATTATTTAATTATTTAAAGATAACCTGTTAGATTTAGAAAGCATATTCTAGTTTAGTTCTGTACAGCATCAATCAGACGACAGCGTTTAGGCACAGTGACACATGGCAAACAGTAGAGTGAAGTGGAGTGAAGAAGAGTAGAATTCTAATCCAGGAACAACAATGGCCGCTCTCGTACACCAAAGCTCTCATCCCACCGTCATCTTTTCTCCTAGTCCTCGACGAATTTGTTCTAATAGCTCAAGAGCTTCTCTTCTCGTTCGCTTTAAACCATTTGCTTCATCCTTTTCGCTTTCTGCAACTCCACCCACTCCCCATTCTCACCCTTCGCCTGCCATTTTCCTTCCTCTCCTCGAACAAGAATCTGAAGAACCTGAAGAGCAACCAGCAACCGAAATTCAGCTGTTACTAAATGAGGACGAAGGCGAAGAAGAAGAAGAGGATGATGATTTCGACGACCCGATTGTTAGATTCTTCAGATCCCGCTCTTCAACTAAAGACCCGTCTCAGGAAGGTAAATTCTCCCTCCAAAGCAACCGCCGTACTCACTGGCGGCTGGCTCGCGACTTCGACTCTGAACACGATTCCGACCTTGATGATGTCCCTATCAGCCAGCTAATGGGTTCTTCGAGTGTGGACGCAAGACCGTTACCAGAGGGAATTGTCGGAGAAGTAATGAAAATTGCTAGCAACTTGCCGCAGAACGCGACCTTGGGAGAGCAGTTGAGCGGTTATGAGGGGAGGATTAGCGACAAAGAGTGTGTGGAGTTGTTGGGGTTGATGGGAGACGAGGGTTTGATGATGGGTTGCTTGTATTTCTTCGAGTGGATGAGGCTGCAGGAACCATCCCTCGTCACTCCTCGTGCTTGCACGATTCTGTTTCCGTTGCTGGGAAGATCGGGAATGGGTGATCAAATGATGGTCTTGTTTAATAATTTACCTCAGAGCAAGGAGTTCAGAGATGTCCATGTTTATAATGCTGCTATTTCGGGGCTTCTCTGTTGTGGAAGGTAACGAGGTTCTTGAAACTGTGCTACAGTTTCAGTTTTAGTTGCTACTGAAGTAATTCATTCGTGAGTTAGTTTCATTCTTCATATAGAGTGTAGAATTTCAATGTATTGATATCTACGAGCAAATTTCAGGTATGAAGATGCTTGTCATGTGTATGAAGTTATGGAGGTAAATAATATTCGTCCTGATCATGTAACTTGTGCTATAATGATTACTGTCATGAGGAGAAGTGGTCGCAGTGCCAAGGAAGTGTGGGGACTCTTTGAGAAAATGAACAGGATTGGAGTCCAATGGAGTTCAGAAGTTATGGGTGCTTTAGTCAAGTCGTTCTGTAGTGAAGGGTTGATGAAGGAAGCTCTTATTATCCAGTCAGAGATGGAGGAGCAAGGAATCCCATCGAATGCTATTGTGTACAACACGTTGATGGATGCTTATGTGAAATCAAACCAAATTGAAGAAGTTGAAGGTCTGTTTGCGGAGATGAAAGCAAAAGGCCATAAACCTACATCTGCAACATTCAACATTCTAATGGATGCATACAGTCGAAGGATGCAGCCAGAGGTAGTTGAGAAACTTCTTTTGGAAATGGAAGATGCTGGGTTAGAGCCCAATGTGAGGTCATATACATGTCTAATTAGTGCATATGGAAGGAAGAAGAAGAAGAGTGATATGGCTGCTAATGCATTCTTGAGAATGAAGAAAGTGGGTGTAAGACCTACTTCACATTCTTATACAGCTCTTATTCATGCCTATTCACTTGATGGATGGCATGAGAAAGCTTATATAGCTTTTGAGAATATGCAAAGGGAAGGAGTCAAACCCTCTGTAGAAAGCTATACGGCTCTATTAGATGCATTTAGGCGTGCAGGTGACACTCAAACACTGATGAAGATATGGAAATTTATGAGAAGAGAAAAAGTTGAAGGAACACGGGTTACATTCAACATTCTTCTTGATGGTTTCGCTAAACAAGGACATTACATTGAAGCTAGGGATGTGGTCTCTGAATTTGGGAAGCTTGGCTTACCACCAACTGTGATGACATACAACATGCTGATGAATGCATATGCGCGGGGAGGGAGTCACTCGAAGTTGCCTCAATTGTTGAAAGAAATGACAACCCTCAGTCTAAAACCCGATTCTTTTACTTACATGACCATGATCTACGCATATGTCCGTGTTCGTGATTTCAGGAGGGCATTTTTTTATCACAAACAGATGGTGAAGACTGGGCAAGTACCAGATATTAAGACTTACGAAAAACTTAGAGCCATATTAAATGTAAAAGCTGCCACCAAAAACAGGAAGGACAAGAGTGCCATACTTGGAATTGCTAGGAGCACCATGGGTTTGTTGAAAGTCAAGAAGAAAGGAAAGAAAGATGAGTTCTGGAAGCACAAGAAATGAGTAAGGAGTTTCTAAGGATGTGTAACACCAGGCATAGCTAAAAGTAATATCAAATGAAGGGAAAACCCACACAGATATGGTCGTATATTCAAATTGACATGACATTGGTTCTGCGACTGCTCATTCCAGCACTCTCATATATAGTTTACATGAGTATTGTCATGAATTTCTGTTAACGTTGTCATTCAACTTGTGTAAGCAACCACTTCTGTTGTTTTTCTTTCAGTTGCATGCATATCACTTCAATCCACCCGGCATTTTGCACCCAGTAACTGTCATATACGAACTCAATTATGGGGAGACAGAATTGAAACGAGGCAAGTACTTCGTTCTGTAAACTCAAAACTTTCAGTTAGGTATGAGGTATCAAGCAGTCCACACTTTGTCTCTAACGTGGAAGTTATCTTGCTTCCAGTCTTAGTGAGAGCATTTGCTTTTGAAGTTTGGGAGGTTGACTTAGAATCTGAGAGACAATTGCTACCATTGCCATTGAACTAATCATGACACTCTTTTCCAGTTGATCCTCTGGTTTTCTATTTTGTCTGATTGAATTTCTCCTACTACTGGAAATATGACAACCAAGTCATTAATACAAAAACATGGAACAAAATAAAGTAAGGGGACTAGCATGGTAATGTATGATAGATAAGTGAAAGTACTAAATAACTGTAGGCTAGCTTTGTAACATGTTCATATGTGCTAATCAGTTGAGGAAAAATATTTCCTTGGTGAAATGAAGATTTGCAGAGGAAAGCAAGAACAGAAATTCTTTGAAATTGATACCTTTTCTTATACATTCTTAGCACTGTACATTTACCGATCTCTTGTTTCACTAAAACTTTGTTTTTCCAGTTGAAGCCAGAAGATCCTGGCACTTGAGATTGGGGTTGCCTTTTAATCGTCCTCTCCTAAGAATTGCTAATGCACTTAACTTCAATCTTGTAAAGGACAGTGTAGGGAGCAAATCAAGGGGTAAAGGTAATTGTTCAGCTTCAAGCAGGAAACTGCTGCCATATTTTTTGTTTTTCTCTTTCCCATTCTTTTCCTTTCTATATGTATTGGATGGACCAACTCTCAATTATCTGTGGCAATAGCAGGCCTTCCTATGCTCAAAGATGTACATTCCAAGTAGTGGAGGTCTGCTACTAAAACTTTTTTCTCCATGCCATTATGTGGGTTGTTGGTTAGTGTTCTTACTGAAATCATAATGTTCATGCAGTCTCAGGAGGCATTATTTCTTTGGTTCAGGGTTCCTATGAATACTACCATTATCTTCAGGATGGCTTTGATGACTCGGTATTATCACTTCTCTTTCTCAGGGAACTTGTAGTTCAATGTCTTTCCTGAAATGCAGTACTCGAGTTTTTCATGTTCTAAAGTTATCCTTGTTTACATGTTATTCTAACTGTAGCTCATCCATTTGTCCACAACTTCTTAGGGCTGGGGATGCGCTTATCGTTCTTTACAGACTATCATTTCTTGGTTTAGACTCCAGCATTATACATCTATCGGCGTTCCATCTCATAGGTATGAGGGGAACATGTTGGCATTCTAAGAGTGGTGTGCAATGTGCTTATCAAATTTAAGCAGTAGATTAATTGTAATACCTCCTTTTCATTGTTAATATCATATCATCTTTGGTAATACTTATTGTAGGGACATACAACAAGCATTGGTAGATATTGGTGATAAAGATCCTTCTTTTATCGGATCTCGTGAATGGATTGGTGCCATTGAGTTGAGCTTCGTATTGGATAAGTTGCTGGGTGTAAGCACTACTGAGTATCAAGATTAACATTTATGTTTCATATGAAAAACTTATAAATTCTGAGGATAATTTGTCATATAAACAGGTGAGTTGCAAAATCATAAATGTGATGTCAGGAGCTGAGCTTCCTGAAAAATGTCGAGAGCTGGCCTTGCACTTTGAGAACCAAGGAACACCTGTTATGATTGGTAAGTATGGTACATTCAGTTCTTCCTCAAATTGACCTATTATATTCTTTTAAAGGAAAGATATTCTTCTTCTTGTTTTCTAGTGCATCCATAGTCAGTCAGTCTTCGGTACTTGGTATTTTGTTCAGGGTGATGGAAGATTGACAAAATTTAGCTGAAATGTTGTCCAATTCAGGTGGTGGTGTCCTGGCATATACACTTCTTGGAGTTGATTACAATGAAGGCACAGGAGATTGTGCGTTTCTGATACTTGATCCTCATTATACAGGCAATGATGAACACAAGAAAATAGTGAATGGTGGATGGTGTGGATGGAAAAAGGCTGTTGATAACAAAGGAAAGAATTTCTTCTTGCATGACAAGTTCTATAATCTTCTTCTGCCACAGAGACCTAACATGGTTTAGTTTAGTAGAACATTGTATGTGTCAATGGGATGCCCGAGCAGATGCTGTTCTTTTTTATTTATTTATTTAATGTTGGTAAGACCAGAAGAGTGTTAATTTTCAAAATTCTGCCTAATTGTAATAACCTTATCAGTTAATTAGTTAAAGATAACTTGTTAACTTTAGCTTGCATATTCTAGTTTAGTTCTGTACAACATCAATCAGACGGCAGCGTTTAGGCATAGTGACGCGTGACAAACAGTGCAGTGCAGTGGAGTGGAGTGGATGCATACAGTCGAAGGATGCAGCCAGAGATAGCCGAGAAACTTCTTTTGGAAAAGGAAGATGCCGGGTTAGAGCCCAATGTGAGATCATATACATGTCTAATCAGTGCATACGGAAGGAAGAAGAAGAAGTGATATGGCTGCTAATGCATTCTTGAGAATGAAGAAAGTGGGTGTAAGACCTACTTCGCATTCTTATACAGCTCTTATTCATGCCTATTCACTTAATGGATGGCATGAGAAGGCTTATGTAGCTTTTGAGAATACGCAAAAGGAAGGAGTCAAACCCTCCGTAGAAAGCTATACAACTCTATTAGATGCATTTAGGCGTGCTGGTGACACTCAAAACACTGATGAAGATATGCAAATTTATGAGAAGAGAAAAAGTTGAAGGAACACGGGTTACATTCAACGTTGTTCTTGATGGTTTCGCTAAACGAGGACATTACATTGAAACTAGGGATTTGGTCTCTGAATTTGGGAATCTAGGCTTACCACCAACATGACCATGATCTACGCATATGTCCATGTTCGTGATTTCAGGAGGGCATTTTTTTTATATCAAAAACAGATGGTGAAAACTGTGCAAGTACCAGATGTTAAGACTTACGAAATGCTTAGAGCCATATTAAATGTCAAAGCTGCCACCAAAAACAGGAAGGACAAGAGTGCCATACTTGGAATTGCTAAGAGCAACATGGGTTTGTTGAAAGTCAAGAAGAAAGGAAAGAG
Source organism: Erythroxylum cassinoides (assembly GCA_027478405.1). Classification (NCBI taxonomy): domain Eukaryota; kingdom Viridiplantae; phylum Streptophyta; class Magnoliopsida; order Malpighiales; family Erythroxylaceae; genus Erythroxylum; species Erythroxylum cassinoides. The sequence continues at coordinate 61,646,799 of JANIPM010000006.1, forward strand.
AGATGAGTTCTCGAAGCACAAGAAAAAGTGTTTCATAAATCGCACGATTGCTTCTAATGGATGGTGATTTTATTATTTTATGGATCTTTATCATAGCAGACACCTCAACGACATGTTCCTCAATAGTGTTTGGAAAGTTTTGACAAGCTTTGTCCTTAGCAAGGTATATATAATTCGGATTGTTGAATATTGTCTTAAAGAAAGTCAGAAATTGAAGCTTGTAAAGTCAGAAATTAAACCTTCTCAAAGTCAGAAATTGAAGCTAGTTTTCGGTGATTGCTGACTCAACAATGGAGGCATGTTTTTCATGAATTTCGGTGGTACAACTGGAGGCTTTCACACCCATTAAATTCTCTATAAAAGAAAAGCAAATGAAGGAGGAGATGAGAGCACAAGGAGAGCACAATTTCTGGTGTGAGAAGAGAGAAGAAGTTGTTTAGAGGGAGAGAGTCATTTCCGAAAGAGAAGGAGAAGAGAGAATAGTGGGAAGGAGAGAGAAAAGAAAAATCTGTTTATATATTTGTTTTTTTTGTTTCTCTTTTCTAGGAGTAGTGTGTGAACTTGGGTTAATTTGGGTCTTTTGAGAAATTGAGTGATAAACATTATTGTATGTTCTCATTGATTATAGTGAAATACTCAGTCGTCTCCAAACTGGACGTAGCATTACCGAACCAGTATAAAAAAAATTTGTGTTCATATTGTTGTTTTATTTTCACTCCGAATTTATTACCGTTTCCGCACAATATACACTTAGGAGGCGTTTGGTTTGAGCACGGGGTTGACTATGGATATGGGTATAATAGTAGAAGGGGATGGGAATGGGTATGAAAAACAAAAAAATGATGTTTAGTTTATAACTTGGGTTTCTGTATTAATACCAATAATATTGTTCGGTTTGTTACATTAATGAGAATGAAAGATAATATAATACCATTTTTACCCTCACTAAAAATGAAAATAATTTGCCTTTCATATGTTTATTAGGATTTCAGATTAAATAGAGGGATTTCAGAAAATATACCTAGAGGCGTAAAACAAAAAATTCCTTCGTTTATGAGACACGTTAAGATAGGATAGGAGATCGTAAGGAATTGAGAGGCGATAAGAAAGTAAATATGATGGTAGGGCAAAGGTTGAGGATAAAAGAGTAAAAAATACATGTGATAAAAACTTATACTGGAATGAAAACTCGATACCCACCCCCTGGTGGGTTTAGCAGATTCCCAAATTTAATGGAATAAATCCATTCCCCTGGAATTGAAAACTCCAAAGCAAACACTGTTTTTCACAATTATTCCATTCCTTCATTCCCAAACCCTCAAACCAAACGCCCCCTTAGTTTCCTTCTTCATTCCTCTCTCAATGTACCTTCTAAACAAGCACTCCACACAACTCCATGCACAAAAATGGCAGCTTCATCGTATTTCAGCAACGGCAATGGTTGTAATTAGTATGGAGAGAAATCTAGTTGAAGATGGTAAATTGAATATTTTGCATGTTCTAAGCAACTTGCCCTTCAGAACAAGCTTTGGTTTTTGCTGATTTAGGATGAACTAACTTAATCGCTAATCCTGCATTGTAGTGTTCTTTCAAAAATTGATAAAAAGACTTATTAATCCAACCAATGGTTTTATTTGGATTGATTCAAGGAATTTAATTTTTGATTATAGAATGCCTTCTAATTAGTTTAAATTGTAATTATTCTCGTAGATTTTTAAAAGAATAATTATTCTGACAATTAGTTATCAAAAAAATTATTTTGATCAATATTTTTATTTTTATTTTTTAAAAACAAAATTTTAAATTTTGATAAAAGAATTCAAACTTTTCACTAATTATTTTTTTTAATTGAAGTCAAGTCAACATATTTTTGTCCAAGAGAAACATCATAACACATTTTCTAGAAATGTCTGAAGAAGTCTCGTCCTAATAATTTTCTAGACAACGCATTTACTTTGTCAACCATGTTTTAGACTTTTGGTACACGCTCCAACTATATCATGATCAGGAGAATTGATAGGATGGTAACGACTTGGCTAGGTTCGAATAACTTATGACCTGAATCCAACTCAAAAAAATTTTGGTCCCAGCTAGAGTCGAAGTTGAATTGGGCCAAGATCATATGACTTCAGTTGATTGAATTTTATGGCTCGTAACTTAATCAAACTTAAACAATTTAATTTTATATGTGGAAGAAATTTGAGATTCAAACTCAGATTGGTCTATAAAATTCTAGCTTGAATTTATAGTTGTACAGAGACAACACTAGTTGAAGATTGTTAATTGACTGCTTTGCATCTTCTGGAGTAAACCTCAATACTGCTAATGATTTTATTTGAAATGTTTCGTGGAATTTAGCTTCTGCTTTTGTCTCCTTATCTTAAAAGTAAAAGTAAACCCTTAAGAAAACGATTATTTTTTGTAGTTGAAGTCAAGTCCATCGTGGGAGGTAGACGTCACCCCTCATCTTTCCTTTAGTTAGATGCATCTTATCCTTTTAGCATATAAAAAGGAATTTATCCAGAAGATGCATTAAAGAACTAGATGGACATATTTGTGTCAAAAATGTTCTCAGGTAGACGACGTATTGATGAAGTGTTCAAAAATGGTTGAGCGCTTCACAACTCCGTGAAGTTGGCCTTACCAACTTCATTTGGCAATGCTTCTAAACTGGAATTAATTGAAATTATAATTAGTGACAATAACTTTGTTGTTTCAATGGAAGTTTTCTAGCTATGGAGGACAACCTTTTAACTGGTTCCATTACCCTCTGAACTTGAAATGTTATCCAACTTGCTAGCATTATATTTAGACAAAAACAGGTTGTCTGGCCAAGTTCCATTTTTCAAGAGTTGTCATGTCTGAAGAAGTCTCGTCCAAATAATTTTCTAGACAACGCATTTACTTTGTAGACCATGTTTTAGACTTTTGGTGCATGCAATCATGATCAGGAGAATTGATAGTATTTGGCTTGACTAGAATTCCATTCTTATAAGTCATGACCAGGAGAATTGATAAGATATGGCATGACTAGAATTCCATTCTTATAAATCATGATCAGGAGAATTTATAAGATTTGACTTGACTAGAATTCCATTCTTATAAATCATGATCAGGAGAATTGATAGGGTGGTAACGACCTATCAATTTTAGTCCCGGGTAGGCTCGACGTTGAATTGGGCAAAGATCATATAACTTAAGTTGATTGAATTTTATGGCTCGTAACTTAATCAAACTTAAATAATTTAATTAAAATTAAGCTCAATATTGAATTAGGTTAAACATAAGATAAGATTTAAACAATTGGACTATAATTCATGATTTCATGAATTATAAAATCTGAGGCTTGCAATTATGGCAACTGCATCTGATTTCAGCAACAACTATAGTTGTAACTAGTACAGAGAGACAACACTAGTTGAAGATTGTTAATTGAGTGCTTTGCGTCTTCTGGAGTAAACTTCAATACTGCTGATGATTTTATTTGAAATGTTTGGTGGAATTTAGCTTCTGCTTATGTCTCCTTATCTTAACTAAGGAGTTACCTGACTAGAATGTTCTAGAGGATTTTGACTTTCTACCTTTGATCTTAGTGGGCTTCATCTTTGCCTTCCCTTTAGTTGCTTCGAGGGCTGTAGGAGTAGCAAGTTTTAGTTTCTCCTCCTCAGTAACGTAATGGGCAATCAAAGCATTGAAATCTCATTCCTTATCCAGTGAATAATATGTCATCACCAGATTACTAAACTCTGGAGGGAGTGTATTCAGAGTCTGGTAAATTATGAAGACATCAAGAAGATGAATGTTTAACATCTTCAGTTTGCTATGAAGATGGATCATTCTTGATATGTACTTCGTTACTACCCATTCTCCTGTATACCTCAAGGAGAATAATTCTTTCATCAAGACACTTGTCTCAACATTAGGTGAGACTGTATATCTCTAGGAGACATTTCCAACAAATTTTTTCACTATGTCTGTGTTCAGAAGTCCACTAAGTAGATGGTCAGGTATAGATCTCTTAATGGTCATAGACATAATCTGTTAGACCGATTCCAGGCTTCATAGGTTGCTTTATGAGCTCTCAAGCTCATGGCATCTAGATAGAGATAGCATATCCGTCCATATGGCCATATCAACCTTAGCTTTCTCCATAGCATTCAATACATCCTTTGTCCACATCTTCGTATTGAAATTGGTCAGGGTTTTAATAGTGATACTAATATTGTTGATTGAAAAGGTGACTGCAAAGTAACAATATGTTTAAATTAGACAGATGTAGGACAACAACGATACTCAAAGTTATTAAATAGTATATTTATCGAGAATTTGATCACACATATTATGAAACATCTTTGGGATAAATACCTAATATATGCAATTATACTTCTACATAAAAGCGATCAGAGTACAAACTATCAGCTCTCATGACACTATTACCTTTGGGCAAATAGATCACTTGAGAAAAAACTTTCCTCCATCTAATGCCTTTATGCACATCTCAAAATGTTATATAAGGCCAACACTTTGGGCAGAATAACCAAACATAAAATCAGAGATATCTCCCAACATGCAAGCAGAACAATTCAAAATACTGACTTGAAAGGTCATCAGCACTCAAAAAGTCCACAAACACAAGGGATATATATTTATGCTATCCTCACATTCTTTATGGTCATATAGTATATGACAATATAACTTCAATAAATGCAAAAAACCTTAATGCACAATCTCATTATCACATACTGGTGTTGAAGACATTCTCTGAAAACTTCATTTGAGACTCTCGTGAAGGAAAAATCTTAGTAGAGCAATTGTCATGCGTCGCCGAATACTAAATCAACCATTCGAGACACTAGAACCTTATGTATCTCCCTTACGGCAAGTTCGTTGCACGAAAATTCACTCAAAAATGTCTTAAAACCTTTTCCGAGTAACCACCATGCAATCTTGAACACTGAGCATGAGACCTGAAATACAAAAAATTAAAGTATCTTCCTTATGGGATGTCCAAAGCATAAAAGTTCACTCGAAATTGGATTCAAAATGCTTTAATTCCTTTTATGGAGTTAAACTTTAATTTATTACTAGAAAATGGAAATTTTCACTTTATAAAATTTTCGAACCTAGAAACTGACCCAACACACCCCAGGGCACCTTTACGGGAAATATAAAAATTTTGTGTGTTTTTATTTTTGAAAAATACTATAGCAAAACGTCAGCAATGTGTCAACGCACTGTGGTGCTAACATCAGTTGTGCAATGGGCACGGCCGCAAAGCAATGCCCCTTCAACTTGTAAGGTGCGTGCACTGCATGTGCTAGACGCGCACCTACGCGCATTTATTGTCAGTCATGTGTACGTGCGCATTTATTGTCAGGCGTGTGCATGTGGCTCGTTCCTGTCCACCCATATGTCGACCGCATGTTTGACGTGTGCAACACACCTGCCAGATATACCATCCTGAGAGTGGTACTATTCACTCAACGGGTGTGTGTGGACACTCGCCCGACGGTCTTCATCGTCGAGCCAAAACCTGGCAATTTTTGACATCTTTCAGGTTGTTTTTTGCTCTCTTAGGCTCATTTTCAACTCATTTCTCAAAGCTAAACACATTTATAGCAATTTCATGCAATAAAAAGCAAAAAAAGAAAACTGAGAAACTGGAGTTAACTCTCCGAAAACCTTATAGAGAAAAAATTGAAAAATCTTTGTTTTTAACCACTCGATCACGTCATCGCTCTGATATCACGTATAATACATAACGATAACGTAGTTACGTATCCCGGATTGAACGTGAAAGGGCAATAAACGAAGAAATGCAAAAAAACCTAATTTTGGTTCCATAACTTCAAACGAGCTTTTTGAAGCTGAAACGAGCCGGGATCCACCTCTGTCTTCACGAGAACTGCTCACCTGGACGTAGTCAACGTCTTTCTATAGTTTTCTCAAAATGTAAATTCTCTTAACAGGTCAAAAAATTCTTATGCTTATAAATGATATGAACAACTGCAGCATACCTTAACCTTTATATATAGCTTCCTTATTGAGCTTCTCTATCGCAAGCTCGATATGAATCCGGTCCACACTGATCGAGATTCATGTTTCACCTGGACTTCGACCCATTGATTTAGATCATTTATTGGGCAACTTTATTATCTTTATCTGAATCAAATTACATAATTTAACCGATAAGTTATTGAAAAACCAAAAAATACAATTAAATGCTATCCAACTTTATGAGAAAAGTCAAAATTATCCAACAATGCATTCTTCCAATCATTCCCAAATTTATTTGGCAACGCTTCTAATTTGGAATTAATTGAAATTAGTGACAATAACTTTGTTGTTTCATTGGAAGTGTTTTATCTACGGAGGACAACCTTTTAACTGGTTCCATTCCTCTGAACTTGAATGTTATGCAACTTGCTAGCATTACACTTAGACATAAATAGGTTGTTTGGCCAAGTTCCATTTTTCAAGAGTTGTCATGTCTGAAGAAGTCTCGTCCTAACAATTTTCTAGACAGTGCATTTACTTTGTAGACCATGTGATTCTCCTGATCATGATTGCATGTACCAAAAGTCTATGATTTATAACTAATCATGATCACATGCACCAAAAGTCTATATTTGACTTGACGAGAATTCCATTCCTATAAATCATAGACCATGTTTTGGACTTTTGGTACATGCAATCATGGTCGGGAGAATTGATAGGATTTGGCTTGACTAGAATTCCATTCTTATAAGTCATGATCGGGAGAATTGATAAGATTTGGCATGACTAGAATTCCATTCTTATAAATCATGATCAGTAGAATTGATAAGATTTGACCTGACTAGAATTCCATTCTTATAAATCATGATCAGGAGAATTGATAGGATGGTAACGACCTATCAATTTTAGTC
>JANIPM010000006.1:61758538-61775064 GCA_027478405.1 Erythroxylum cassinoides
ATATGTTATAAAATCATAAAGTGTTACTTATCAAATTAAGAATCATAACATTTTAAGACATAATGTTACCGTAGATATGTATTTTATAACATATTGTCAAAAGTGTTACTGTCTAGTGTTACTGTATGTCATTTTTGTTGTAGTGACTTTTCCTTATTTTGTTTACGCCTTATAGGCCTCTATCTCTTTAAATATTGACTAAAGTTATGTTATTGGCGTGGAAGATGAATTCTTCAATTTCAATATTTATAATTTTATTAAATGTTATTATATTTATAAGAGAATAATTACCATATAAGTCTTAAAAAACAATTTTTTTTCTTTCTATAAGGTATATTTTAAGTTGAAATTTAAACCTTTTTAAGTGTAAAATGAATTTATCTTCAAAAATCATATTTTATATATTTGATTAACAAGTGAAGAATAAATTTTACATATCAAATTTTGAGGACAACTTTTTTAAAGGAGTCAAACGAAGAACAATAACATTATGTATGTATTAAGAACCTTTTCAAATTTTGTTTAAAATGATTATGAAATATAGAACACTAATAATATAAAATAAAAATTTAAGACGTTTTAAAATTTTATAATACATAAAACCTAATTTTTCATTTTCTTTTGTTATATATTTACATCTAATCTAATTCTTCCTTTGTTGAATCAAATTTGATTGTATGAGCAATCTTTTGTTATCATGTGTTTTTGACTCTCTGAAATCATAGCCTTAACCATTTTGTGACTTGATAAGATAATGCACTTGATTAAAGTTAAAAATAGTGTTAAATGAAATAATATTATTGATATTAAAAATAAAATGTGTGACGTTCTCCACAAGGACCGAGATTTTACTAAAATTTGCACTAAATCTGATCCTACTCGTTCACGTTTGCCTTAGTGTTTTCATATGCCTCCCTCATGCGTGAATCCAGCTAACTTTCCTCGTAAAGCTCTTTATGAAGTCACTGAGAAGTGTTCTAGAACTTAGGAGTCTACCAGCTAAGAATTTGATGGACTAAAGACTTGACCATACTCGGATGGATGGACCATGACTAATGAACTTGTTATGGGTAACATTGGATCAGGTCAGTGTGCTAGTAGGCTTCAGTAAGATCACATTGCATCATCAGCGGATAGAAATCATAGGGAGATCTTGGATGATGTGACAATGAATGGAAATTAGAGTTACAGTGAAACTCAACATCTAAAGATAGTGGGATCTTTGCAGATAAGGATGTCTATCTTATTAGTTAGAGTTCTGTTTAGATGAGGTGTTGTCTAATTGGTTCACGTGATATTATCTAATAGGGATCTTTTTTTTATTCAAATTAAGAGAGCATTTTTTGTATTCTTTTAAGGGAAAGTAATATAAAGATTCCTCGAGTATTTTTGGTTCCTTAATTAAATAGGACCTTAAAAGAATACAAAGATTCCTCGAGTATTATTGGTTCCTTAATTAAATAGGAAGTCCCATTAACTAATTGCTTGTTAATCTCCCTGCCCTACACCTATTTTGATTCTTAATAAATGACTCTTAGCTCCCTGGAAAGAGGAAAAGGTTTTCAACCACAGAATTTATGGGCTTGCTTTTTTATTTTGCATTTGTTTAATTTTTGGAAAGGGTTTGGCATGCTTTAGCCATATTTCATCTTAATGTTCAGTAACATGGCCTCCCAAGCTCGGCCTTATAAGTAATGTTATAAATTTCGAATTATATGGCCCGACACTATTAATTGAAAAATATTATAAATTTATTTAATATTTTACTGAGTTATATTTAAAAATGTTAGATTGTACTGGGTATAACCGTTGCATTGAAATATAAAAATATATTTAAAAATAGTTATTATTTATTATACCTACAAAATCAAATATTTTTATCTTAAATTTAATAAACACAGCTATTGAACAAAATTAATTATAATTATAATAAAAATTAATTTAATTATATAAAAATGAAGAACTATTTTTTATAATTTTAAAAATAGTATCCTACGTTAATCGTCATCTCGTTGTTATTATTATAAGTATAATTTACACAAAATCAGTTTGACGATGGTTTGGATTTGGAACCCTGGTCTGCTTGTGCTACGATTCACGAAGTTATTACGTAAATCATTATATCACTGTCAAATCATGGGGAATCTTTGATCATCGTCGCCCTAATTGCTAAATACATAGATAGAATAGGACAAATTAGGAGCACCACTTGAATAATGTCATGCATTTCGAGATGATGTAGATATTGCAATTAGTTAACCATCTCTTGAATCAAACTCATATGGTAATTATAGAAATAGACACACCAAACTTAGCACTTACTAATAAAAAGAGTCGATGGTGAGTTCCACCAGCAAAAAGAGAAAACTTCATTATTCCCCATGACATGATTTACTAACAGAAAAGGCAGTACTATACCACCAAACCATTTTGAAATACTTTTTTAAACAGAAAATCACTTGAAATTAAGTTTCCAAGTAAATAAAAAAGTTAAACAATGTTCGGGTCAGCTGTACTAGGCCCAAGCTCAGGACCAGATATAGACGGCCTACTTGCAAACGGAAACCTCCCATGCAGAAGTAGAGATCTACGTAAAGATTTAAACCTAGCGTCTACTCCATATATAAGGTATTGTTCTATCACGAAAGAGGTACGAGACTAAAAAATCTTAATTCTTTTGATTCATCAACCCACAGACTCTCTAAAAATACTAACTTGAGCGTCGGAGGGGTTTATCGGGAAACAACCCCCGACGTGCCTTGATTGTTTTGCAGGAATCTTTAACCGGATTCAACCAGCCACATGGATCCAATCGGTAATTCACAGCCTCACCAGAATCCGGCAGAACCAAACAAAAATATAAAGCAAAAAGCCTTGATCTTGTGCAACAACTAAGCCAACAGTTTCGACAAGCATAGATATCTTTCGATTAGCCATACTCTTCATTCCTGTATGCTGATTGTTATTAATTTAAACATATTAGAGATGATCTTCAACAAAGAACAATTTATTAATGCGTCTGAATATAAAGGAATAAGTAAAAGTGAAGCTAAAGATTTGAGAGGGTGCTGTATCTGAATTATATATATTTGCCTGTTTGGTTTGACAATGAGCTTTCTTTTACCCTTTTCTGATAGCTTCCCCTACCCTACAAAGAAGCAAAGATATTATCCTAATTCCAAACACTCGAGTGAGGGGCATGGATCTCAATTCTGTCAATCAAGTACATGCATGCCAGTCATGGCCTCCTATTTTGGGTAGTACCCAATTTTTTTTAAAAAACTGTTTTTATTTTCCAACTTGTAAAGTGAATAATGATTTCGGGCACTATTTTTAATTTAATTTATTTTTACTTATTAAAGATGAAGTGCAAGATTTGGACAGAAAAATCAAACAAGTCGAGTAGAGGTATCTTTATTCCTAAATGTTGGAATGAGTCTTGATCTTCTTCTTCTTTTAATTGTTTCAATTCTAAATTGTCTAAATAGCTTTTGTATACTTTAACTAATTTACTTTGCTGAACAGTTTGGCAGGCAGCTGGGGGCTCGAAACATTTCATTCAACCTTTTTCCTTTTTATCTTGACATGAAACGAGAAAGCAGCAAGGATTGTGGCTCACTTGACTAGTCAAAGATGGTAACATCAAATCCAAGCAAATTGCAATTAAGTATTGACAATGATTAATATTGATTTCATAATTAGCAGTGTTCCCTTGGCTTGAAGAAGGGGCATTTCAACATTGGACCCACAACATCCTCAAGAGGCTGAGAACCCCATCATGCTGTCTCTTCTGCTCTTTTCATGAAACGACCAATTAACTTATGCTACTACTATTATGACGTTCTTCTTAATTTAATCGCCCTGAAGAAATTAAAGGGGTTTAGATCAACTGTTAATTACGTATGATCAAGTTCTTAATCTCTGCGCCATGATTACTCAGATTGAGAGACATTGGTAGCTAGGCAATGGATTACGTAAACCCCCGTATATCACGATTAACAAGTTTCTAAACCATGCCAGTCAAAAAGTAATTACTTCGCCAGAACAGGTAGGGTTGGTTCAGATGCATAGGGGAATCTATTACATTTAGGCGGATTATTTCATTCTCCTCTCGAAGAGATCAATTAAACAGTAAAGTTGATATCCAAGATCACATTAAATCAATTATATATCAAGCTAAATCACTTTGTGAAATTTTACCTATTCTTTACGCAAGAACTCCCTCTTTTATTATGAGAAAGTAAAAGCCATGCAGAGGCCAACCAATATGAAGGAAAAGGCTCAATTTATTAATAATGAACATTTCAGAGGATCGAGGTGATTTTGTTACGAAATATTCCGTTGCTTTACTTGTAATTCAAGCTATGGCAAGTTAGCACAATGATTTTACAATTCGACTGAACTTTTACCGTCGTGTTTTTTAATGGACAGAAAGTGTAAAAGTGGAACTTTCTTGCTTTATGCATCGGTTTTTCATCGTGCAAAGCAACGTAAGGAATGAATGAGTTTATGCTTTATTAGTACTAGATGGATATCAAACTTTTAAGTGGGGTGGTAAAGTTATGTTATCTGGACCAATATGCATGTATTGACTTCCACTAATTAATGTTACGACTTACAACAATCTCTTAGTGCTGATAAAGGAAAATAAAGCTTCATGGATCTGAAATTTCACGGCTATTGTAAAGTTTTATCATGTAACAAAGTAACTGTGAAGGAAGCGCAAAGCAATAACAGCTTCAAGACTTTATAAGTTTTGAACGTAAAGAAACTTGGTTCAAATATATTTTCAATAAACTACATATTATAGGTGTAATCATCATTACATAAAGTGGAGATAAAGTTTTTCAAATTTGTTGCTTTCATCAACGTCCATCATAAACAGTTGCACGGATCCATTGCTTAAAAGCTTATCCTAAATCAGGTTTCTTGAACAGAAAGTTCAATGATTAGCAAGATGATTTAGGAGTAACAATATCTCAGGATTAACATTCATCTTAAACATTCATAATCACTATACATGGCTATTCTCTTTCTGATTAGAACCTTTGTCAACTCATTGAGAAAACTTTATTAATGTAATTCCAATGACAACAACAAGCTAGACTAGAGGCAGTAATTAAAAATGTAGCCAATTTGTCAAAAACTGTTGAACATTATTATTTGTCACGTTTTCAATTCATCGTTTGAAACGTTGCCAATTCTTGGTTGCATTTCTTAAAATCATATACAATATTCTTTGGCTATGTTTCCCAAAATGTAGCCAATATTTTTTTTCAACATTTTTTCCTATCGCAATTCTATATATTTTGCTTCGTTTTTGTAATTTCATAGATATAGTCTTTCAACTATGTTTTTATAATGTCATAAATAAAGTCTTTTAATTACAAGCGTGTGGAGATGTTAGCAATAAGTTTTTCAACTTTTTCAGTAATTCATAGTATTGAGCAATTTGTGAAGTTTTCTATGTAATGTCTCATCATATTTTTTGCTGTGAAGTTGCAGAGAAACATTATTAATTCATAATGTCAAGCATTATATAATTAACATTATATACGTATGATCAAATTGTATTAACAAAAGTAATATAACATTAATGGGTAATTCTTTGTAACTAGTGTAGAAATACATGAAACAATGAGAATCAAATGATAAACCGTGTGATGAATAAAGAAAGATCCCCTCTTAACATGTTTCTAACAGTCTAACTATGCCAATATATGTCATTAAATTTCGAAAGAATGCTCGCTTTGGCCATGTGAGAAGAACAATTTGTGCTGAACTTATTGAAAATATACATATACATATACATATATTTCCAAAGCAATTTTAGTTATATAATATTCAAATAAAAAGTGACATTGACACCATGCATACGAACTTTGGAAAAGAAGAGTAAAACTAAATCTCAAAATTTGAAGCAAGAACATTTTACAATTACACTTATGTGAAGAACATCAATTATCTACATCATTCTATAGAGAAAATTATGAGCAGAATCTACCTATGTTTTTGTCACTATCAAGATCATTCTTTGATCAAGGTTTCCACCCTTATCTTTCAATCTTAACTCTACTCACTATTGCTCTACTCACTATTATAATTTACCATATTTAATAAATGGCATTAATTGCATTACTTGTAAAAGGATTGGACACCCTAACAATTCTTAAACAAATATTCTTAATGATCAATTGCAAGGAATTTAGATTGAAAAAACTATTCAATTTTCTAATTTTTGTCAATTTGTGCATTTTTTCTAATGTGATTTAATCTTTCTTGTCATTTCGAATCAAACTTTTGTATATCAAATTATCTTAGCATAAAATCCAACAGTTCATTAAAAATGACACACTTAGTCTAAGATTGTGGTTATATCAATGCTCTTCAAATCAAGACTTAGGTTTCTGTAACTTGGATGTCTATTATACTACTAAACAAATTCTCTTACTGAGTGTATGCATGAAAAATCCTTAATAAGGAAAAAGAAAATTTTTAGGTAAGAGTAAACATAATTCTCTTTACAACATTCACTGTTACACAATCAAAACCATAAACAGTTAGAGAACAGACATTACAACTAAAAAACAAAGATAAGCTGAGAAAGTAGATGAAAATAACATAATAAACAAATTGATTAAAGAACAAAAATAGGACGACTATTAAAATTGGCCATAATATCATATTTCAATCACAGAAGCATTTATAATGTCAATGCAGTAAATTTTTTTAATAGAAACCACACATAAACATCCATAATGAAAATGAGGGAAAGAAAATGAAAATATATACCTATAATAACCTGTTGTGCTCCTTCATAAAAAGAACTGGATAATGTTCTAAATCTCTTCTGTTAAGCTGCATAAAAATTTCAAATTCAATCTTCAATAAGAAGAAAAAGAAGAAGGGCAGGCTACAACCAAGTAGTTAAGAAATCATACTATTGATAGGAAAAAAGAAGACAAAATTTTAGAATAAAGATAAAATTTTATATTCGATAACAACATTTTCTATTTGATGCAAATGTATTTTATAATGAAATGTAGTTGTTTAATCTAAATGATCCTTTCTTGGTCATTGAAAAAATCAATTTTAATTGAATTGGTTAGTTAGACGTCACCTAACTAGATATTATAGAATAATCACTACACAAACTAGAAGCAATAGGTGAGTAAGACCAAGAAAGAAAGATGATATGAGAATCCACTTTATGAATGAGATAGGTAATGTAATTATAAACCAAGAAAGTCTTACAAATGTCCTAAATAGCAAGTTGAAGCTTTTTTTCCACCAATAGTGACATGCTTTACTTTAAAGTCCACACTTAAAAGGTGAGAATAGTTAGCATCTACTTGCATGTCAATGGAACACATTTAAAAAATGACTGGCTAAAAATAAAATAACAAAGATTGCTTTTACCTATGAAATTTCATATCAAGATTAATTCCAACCTTAAAAGGAAATTAAAATAAAGGAGCACATAAAGTATGAGTTTCACATAATATAAAGTATACTCATTCATTAGCAAAGCAATTTGGTGCATATGTTCATTCATCCATGAAAAAAAAAACTTTTATGAATTGTATATTTGAAAAAAGAATGAAACCCGTTTCACATTGAACAAGGAAAAGCCAAAATACAAAACAACCTTGAGAGATCTAGCCATTCATAAAAAATTTGAAATGTTTAAAACCAATTCGCATTATTAAAAAAATTAAACAAGAAGAACATCTCAATCAAACCAAGTTTACAATTGTTAATCAAAATGGGAAAATTAACCAAACATTAGGAAGAAGGAAGAAAAATATGTGAATGCCAAAATGGTGATCGATGGCTCACTAAAGGTGGAAGAGATATTGTCAAAATTTTGAAAAGTAAAAATCAGGATTAGAGTAATCTTATCAACACTAGATTCTCTAATTAGCAACGACTTGAACAAGTAATCAAACTCCTATTGGTTTGAAGAAGCCTCCATTTTCCTTTTAATTGGTTTGGAAAAATTATGCACCAAGAAATCCCAAACAAAAAACCTCCTAACACCAATAAATAAACACAAAACCTAACTTTTAAATGTATGTATATATATGCACACACAAACATCAAAAGCTTATAATGATGAAAATCAAATAAATAAAGAGAAAAACAATAGAGACAGAGCATAGATAAAGGCTCGTGGCAATGATGTAGAATCAAAATGGGCATCAGTTAGTTGACAAAAAAAAAATTGAGGATACCTAAGATAAATATGAAAGCAAAAGACAAATGAAATCTACAACCCTAAAACAAATATTTCTACATCTTGTAAGAAAAAGAAAATAAATAAGTGTAATAGGTTTCTAAGACCTGTCCTTAATGCATTTAGAAATAGAGAAATAGGCATTCTCATTTGAACACTTCAATCTTGTAAAGCTCTACTATATTGGGATTAGGGTGAAATGGATGAGTCTCAATTGAGGAACAAATAAATGGATTAGGAACAACAAAATGGATTAGGGAAAATAAGGAGATAAAGGATGGGGAGAGTATTTTTGTTCTTGTAATAGGGGAAACAGTACCAAATGGAGAGTGTTTTATCTCTTACATATTTCACCTTGTTTGTGAAAATTTATCTAATAGTTTTTAGCTAAAAAATAGTAACTCATTTACCAAAATTGTTTTAGCTACAAAAAATAATTATATGTTAAAACAAATATAGCTAATAATCTCTAGCTACAAAAAACAAATGTAGCCTATTCAGTAAAATTATTTTGTTTATGAAAAATAATTCGTAGTTAAAATAAAACTAGCTAATAGTCTTCAATGAAAGCCCACAAGATATTTTTTAGGGTGATGCTTCATTAGGCTACGATGTAGAAAATTCGCAGTGATATACTTACTTTTGGCTACAAATTCTAAAAAGTAGGAAAAAAATATAGCCAATAGACATATTTCTTGTAATGAATTAAGGACAACGTCAAATTTATTTAATTAATAAAGTGATGAATTTCCAAGAGTCCTTTTTTTTTGGTAATGATTTATCAAGCAATTTTAAAGACACAAAGTCCTATACTAACTTGTAACATTTAAGATTTCACTCTCAAAATATATTGCAAATGAATCATATCCTAGTTAAGGAGGAAGGGAGACTCTCCCCTTTTTAAATAAGTTATATAATGACATACTAAACTAAAGAGTATATTCTACTATATATTTCATTATAAACTTGGAATTTTTGTTTACTTTGATTTACCCACTAACATGATTTTTATTTATTTATTTAATTCTGTACACATCCTAATATCTACACTTTTATTATAACATATATGAAAGCATAGTTTTTTAAAAAATAAAGTTGAATTAATTAATCAAAAAATATATTGTATCTACTTAAGAGCTAATATTTTATTTATCAGTTAACCCATCTTAACAAAAATGCTCTCATCTAAATAGGACTTAGGAAGTAATATCTAATTACAAGAAGTCTTGAATTGTGTTAGCAACAGGTATTTCATTCCACGTCTCTCTTCAACCTCATGTATTGTCCTTTGTATACGTGTATGTTGATCCTTATCAAATATGAAGGTTTAATTGTTCACTCTGGGAGATCAATATAAGAGACCGACAAATCCTTTTTGTAGTCATCTCATCATTCAACTTTAAATTCCTATGGGAGTTATATTCCTTTTGTTTGGACATGTGTCCCTTTAACTTCTTCCCTTTTTCTTATTTGCATAATAATCTTTGCATGCAAGACGCCCCTTTAATATATTTTGGCCACCAATGTTGTAAATTGCTTAACCTTAGTTGATCATGTTTGTTTTATGAGCATTGTCTATGAATCTATCCCCCTTTTGATTTTAAGGCTCTAATTCAAAGTCATTCCCTGACTGCATTTAGTGTGTAGTTGCTGTGCAATTATTTATTCCCTGATTCAGCTTATAAATTTATGCAACCATCTGTGCTCTTGTGTTGCAGAGTTTTGGAATGTTATGCGATTCCTCTCACACCAAATTGAATGAATTGAGCTCCCTATAGCAATTTTGCATATAAATTTGTTGCTTTCCTATTTAAAATGTGGCCATATGTTCCATCTTTCCAATTCCATAAGATTGCTTTCAACATTTCTCATATTGCATAACTCATTTATCTTCTTCCGTGCATAATTAAGAACTTAAAATTGAAGAGTAGATTCACCGATTTCATTTCTAGCTAGCATCAAATAAAAGAATTAGGAACATCTAAGAACTTTCTTAGTTTATCCTTCATGTTTAATCTGTTTTTGAATGCTAACCACATTAAGCCCAAGGCCTAGGTTGACATGCTTATCCCATACCATGAAAAACCAATCCACCTTTCCATAATGCTCCTTTAGAAAATTCCTACGCAAGGCATTGATAAAGCATCCTTTAGACTTCCCTTACTAGACTAGCTTATCTTTTTTACTACTTTTAAGATTATAATTAAGGATAGATTAAATGATAGAGGATCGAGCCTCCAACCAAGCCTTAGCTAAGGATGACAATGGGTTGAGCCGACTGGGCCCCTAGTCAGAAATATGTTTTTTCTTCGTCTCCTAAGGCTATTAAGAACTGATTACTTATTGTCTCTCTTAACCTAAGTATATTCAGTAAGATATAGTTGCTATTAGTTCTTTATATAGGACTAAATTTTTATCATATCATGACAAAATTAATGTGATCTTATTAAAGATATCTTATAAATTAATTTTTAAGAATGCCATAGTAGTTTGAATGTAGTTATAAAAGTTTCTATATTTTATTACCAATCAAATATACCTTTTATTTATATTTGTTCAGTAGTAAATTATAATTTTAAATAATTATATTTAAATAAAAATTTGGTAATTATCATTTATTTTAGACTACAATAATTTATTTTTTAAAATTGACAACAAATTGATTAAAAACTTAAAAGGAAAGTATAATAAGCCAAAGGCAAAGCCCAAAATAAGAGTCCATAAGGCTATTGCAGAGCCTCTGCAGAATCAACATAAGTGTAATACAAGGCTTTGAATATATAGCACAAGAATTTTATTATTGACAAAAGTATACAAGGCTCTAAACAAGAACACTACTGTAAAACCAAGATTAGTCAAGTAATACACATTTTGTTAGACAAGCTTTAATCTATTAAGTTCCCTAAATTCAGACAAGCTATATCTAGCTACCAATTCATCATTGGAAACCTAGGAGTTAAGAAAATAAAGGAAGGATGAAGGGACGTTCTATTTAGCTGACATGTATTTACGTGTATTTGTATGGATTTCATTGGCTTTAGTAACTTCTTAAATCCATTTGAGGGCGCTTTAACATAAGGTTTGGATTTTTTATTAGCAATTGTGAAAAAGGTTTAGTTTTCTTTCCTTCTATATGGCATAGATAAAATAAATGAAGGTTAGATTGAAGATTTTTTTAGTCTCCTTTATGTTAGAATCTGACTCTTTCAAACCAATCCACCATCTTTAGCTAAGTAACCTTTTTTATTGTAGAGTTTAAATAAGCCCTAATTTTTGTTCCAAAGTGGTAAGGAATAGTGATAATTAAAGAGCAGGTGGTTCAAAGTCTTAGGTTTCTAGCCACATAACTTGCAGCACAAAGTTAGAGGGGGGAATTACATTAGAGTCTATCCATAGTTCTTAGCCTATGTTTAATAATTAACCATAAAGTAAATAAGGCCTTATGTAAGCTATTATTGAACCATACTAGGTTTTTTAAAGAAATTTTTTGTAAAGGAGCTTAAATAATAGGAGATATGATTTTTAGCAAGGCTTTTGGAGCTATGCTTTTCTAGGTGGTGGTGTACTCAACATTTGTCTTAGCTTTATAGGTAGATCCTGACGTTGGAATAGATGTAAAACTTCTATGCTGACATAGTTAATCTTTCATTGAGTTGATCTTTTTGACCTTTGCCCAATATTGTATGCTTAAAAATATTGAATATAAGTTTGTGGAGAGGACTTTGGTTATTACAAATATCAAAACAAAATTATATTCCATTTTCTCTTTACTTTTTCAAAAGTTGTTACCTTTAAGAAATTGATTATACGTTTATTTAACCCAAAATCACTCTTGGTCTAAGGATAGTTTCCAAACTTTCTCGAAAAGTGGTATTTGTTTGTGCTTTAATGAAGGTAATGCCAAGTCCACTCGACTTATACTTCAGTAGCATTGTTCACATCCCTTATCCATAGGAAATTATTTAGAGTGTCCTCTATAGGTTTAACTAGGTTTTGAGGGAAAAGTAGGTGTAAAATGTAGTACATATGGAGATTATTAAGCATTGAAATGATTATATATAATCTACTATAAAGGAAGATAATTTGTTATTATAGTTCCTTGTTATTATATGTATAAAAATAAAAAAGGTTTAAAATCCTTAAAAATTAGTCTTTTTGTAGTAATATAACAAGGTATGTCAATTAATGTTCTTTAATGCTGGAGGTCTGAAATTGATGAGACTTGATCAATCCAACCAAATGATCTAGCTGATACATATATGTTGCTTTTATTCTAATTGACTAAGTGTCATGATAGCTTATTCAAAGTAAATAAGGAGTCCAAGATTGTCTTAATAGATTATATATTAGCTCCACATATATATCAGTAATAGATCATTAGTAAATAAAAGGTTGAATAATCTCAATTTATAACACTTGTAGCTATATTTAAATTTATTGACTTAGTTCAATATTGTGAGTTTTGGAAATAGCCTCTCTACTAGTTAGGAGTAAGGTTGTGTAATACTAGACTTTCCTAAACTCTGCACCTTAGCGATATTTATACTAAGTGTTATTGTTGTTGTTGTTTTTGTTTTTGTTGTTCAATATTGTGAGTTATAAGCATTGTCAACACTTCAGTGTAGATTGTGAAGAGGTAAGGGGTAAAGGTTCCTTTATCTTATGCCTTTAGCTCTATTATGATGCATTGCTTCAAACACATAGTGATAACGAGTAAAACCAAAGGCTTCTAAGGATTTAATAAAGAACTTCCAGCTTATAGAATCAAAAGCTTATTGCAAGTCAATTTTCATAAAATAACTTTGATTGTTTTCTTCTTAGGATAGCTCTTGAAAAATTATTGTACCACAAGTACATTTTCACCTATATTTATCACTTGTGCGAAGGCGTTTTGAGTAGGATTGACAATGCTATTCAAGATTGCTTTCAATACGATATCCATTAATTTAGAAACTATTTTTATAAGATATTACAATTAGAAATATAAAAATAAATTTATGTAGAAAATAGAATTTTTAGGAATGAGATAACAAAGATTTTGTTCATTTCTCTAAACATTTCTCTTTTTAGAAATAATTTTTATAATAACCTATATTACTTTATTGCCAATCAAATTCCATGATTTCTCGTAAAAAAAAGCAATAAGCTCATCACAGCTTAGTGCCTTACTAACGTTCATACTAAAAAGAGCCTTTTCAATATTAGATTTGGTGAAAGGCTAATTAAGGAGCTCAATCTATTATTGGATAGAGAGAGGGAGATATAAAAGATTTGATCATCTACATAGAAGAGAAAGTGTTAGAAGAGTTACCAAGTGTACTTTTGAAATAGTTATATGCCATGGTTTGCATATCATATACTTCCAGATGGTTACAACATTTGACTATGTCAAATTTAATATTTTGTTGGCATTTCTTCTAGGTATAATAGCATTGTGGAAGTCTTTGGAGTTTGTTCTCCATTATTGAGTCATTAGACCTAGATTTCTACTTCAAAAGATAATTATGAGCCTCTAGAGCTTGAATATATTATGTCAAGTCTATTTTTCCTTTTAACTTTAAAGAATAATATCCTAGTTTGTAGTAAAGATCATCATAAGAAAAGTGTAAAGCATCCTTTGCTTTAAAAACTATTGTTCCAGTGTTGCTCAAATGATTGTTGTTAAGATTCTTTAATTCTTCTTTCAAAGTTTGTAGTTTTCTTATACATTTAAAAGCCTTAAACCTTTCAAAGAATTTTAAATTTTCTTTTAAGACTATACGCTCTAAATCTTATAGGTTGGTCAAGTAGTTGTTGAATTTGAAAGGAGTTTTCAAAGAACCCTAGCAGTTTGAAGAAGGATCTCTATTAGGCAATGATATGAGTTGAGGGGATTATCAAAGTGGGCTTTGTTTTTATAAAAGCTAGACATCTAGATGAAGTTCACTAATGCTCTATCAAAGTTTTTTTTTCTTGTAATCCATTTACCATCTTATATATTGCTCCAAGTGTAGAGATGACTATCATAAATTAGACATGATAATCTCATGTTATTCAAAAAATTGATAAAATCCTCAATAAAATGTTTGAGGTTAATATTAGTTCCTTCTAACTCTTGGATAAATAGTATGCTAGATATATAGTATGTTATTAAGATCTCCTAACACTAACTTGGGAGTATGGATAGTGGGTTGAAGATTCTTTAGGTCTTCACAAAGAGTGATTCTTTGAAAAGCTAGGTTAATATCATGCACAAATGTAATTTTATTATACATAGGATCACGAAATATATTGCCAATCAAGTGAACATAATGGTCAGCAAGGCTTGTTTGAAGAACTTTCACTATAAAAATCATATTATTCTTCCACTAAAGTGTGTATGATGATTAGAGATGGAGATATAATTCTTTCCAAAAAGCTAAGTACCTTTACTTAGGATGTTGCACTTAATTCTAGTCTTCAAAAGCCTTACTAAAAAAAGGCTTTCCACAATGCAAGTAATCATAAGTATCTATTTCCTTGAAGGGTGGTTCAAGGCCCTTATTCTAATATATGATGGTCATGATGAAGAAGTTGGCATAAGGGACCCCTTTTCTTAGGTTTTTTAATAAGTCTCTTTTTAGTTGTCAAAACAAAGTCTTCACCTTAGGTTAAGGGTTTTGCAACACTTTCTTTCTTATTAGTAGTGGTAATCTTTTGGCTATAAGCCTCCATATTGTTTAAAATACTAGAGTTAGACTGATGGCTTCACAGGTTGAGTCTTGTTTCTTTAAGGAATGAGTTTTTAGTGTTAGTTATTTAGGCACATCCTAAGGAGTATGATTCATGACTTCTAACATCTTGAATGTATCAGAGTTCATCTAAGAAGTGTTGGATGCTCATCGAGCTATCAACTGGAGTTGCTCCAACCTCTTTATGGGAACCATTGTCACCATAGTATCCTAATAAGCCTAAAGATTCTTTACAATCAATGCTATTACCTCATTACAGTAACTAATAAAATACTCCTTTCTAACTTGTTCCTGTAACTTTTTTTTTAAGGTTCAAATGATTAGCATTAATAACTAAATGAGATTCTAGATTTAATCAGTTCCATTATCTTCATTTAGCCTTTTAATCTTCAAAGTTTTACGTAAATCTATCTACAACTCAACCTTAAGATATATCTATACACAACCTATTCTTTTAAGGCCAGTATTGTTCTTATCTAAGCATAATGATTTGCCTAGAGAATTTGTTAAATAGCTCAGGTCAATGATCAACCAATATTCTAAAGGATATTGTGAAAGTTGATACAAATTGGAATGTGTTTCATACTTTTCTTATTAAGGGTCATACCTAATTTCTATCTTAGGAGAAGAAGAGGTTTACTATTGATATGCCATGGCCCTAACTCTAAAACCCTCATCATGCTTTTGTCATAATTGAATTTAAATAAGAAGTCCTCTTTACTTTTAAAGGTCCTCTCAAGCCCCTTTTTAGCCATCTAAATTTGGTTTGGGCTTGTATTTGAGGAAAATATGGTATTTTGTGAATAAAATAACTAATAAGAGTGGTTGACCACCTAATTGTACCTGTTTCCAATATCTCAACTAGAGGAGAAATGAAAAAAAAAAGTTACATTCTTGAAGTTTAAGGGATGAACTTGGGCCTTTCAAGAGGAGAATGATCTTATATGACTTAGTTCCATAATTTCTTAGGAGTTGATTAACAAAGATTAAGCAAAAAAAGAAGATCTAGAGGAGCCAACAAAACCTATAGTCAAAGAAGAAGAGAGCAAGAGAAGAAAAACTGTAAAATTAGGAAAATCAAGAATAAAAGATTTGAAAGGAACATGACAAAAGAGAATAGTAGTAGTTGCCTAAGCCATTACTCAAGGAGCAGTAACATCTAAGGAAAGAGGAAACAAGGAGACAAGGATTGTAAAGAGAAAAGGAGGATGATGTATGGTTGAAGATGAAACTTTTAATTGTTAAAGAAATGGAAGAAAATTCTCGAGAGAGATTGGAAACAAAGAAAAAGCTTTAAATGAGTTGCTATAATTGAGAAGAAGAAAAAGAAAATGTCTTTGTAGAAAGGTGAAGGACAACAAACTAAGAAATTTTAAGACTAAGTCCCTGTTTGGTTCAGCTTTTGGAGACTCCAAAAGTACTTTTTTCTATCGCAAAAGCTATTTTTGAGAAAAGATGGGTATTTGGCTGCAAACTTCAAAAGCACTTTTGAAGTATAAATAACTTTTGAAAAAGCTAAAATACAGCTTTTTGAAAAGCTAAAATTTGGAGCTTTTCAGAAAAGCCCAAATTTTAGCTTT